>JAOTBA010000007.1:12374236-12387814 GCA_025629845.1 Erythroxylum squamatum | reverse complement strand
AACACCAAATCAACAACAACACCTAGGATCACAGAAGCAATCAACAACAAAATTCCATTAAAAATCAAACACAAAATCAAAAACATACACCCAAAACAATCGGGTCTTCGGTGAGGGTCGTCTGAGGGTCGAGTCTTTCTTCGGTGGTCGTGTGGTGCGTCGACGACGAGGAGGATGGAGGAGAAGGCGGCAAGGAGCGGCGAGGAGACCGATTCGTCGAGGCCTCCAAGGGAGAAACGTCGAAGACTTGAAGGAGGACTGGAGAACTAGACGAGACGTCGACGGCGAGGCGAGACACGGAGAGACTAGAGAGACACCGGAGAAGAGAGGAGGTGTGCGGCTGTGGCTGCGGTGTGGGAGAGAGACACCGAAGAAGAATCCAAAAGTCGTGGGGGGTAGTTTTAGGTTAAAAATTTTCGAAAATTGCAAATTAGTCCTTGCAATTTTCAGAAGTTTGCAGTATTGGCCGAATTTTAAGGTTCCGGCCGGTACCGTCCGATAAACGCCGGTACCAGCCGAGATTTGACCCTGGTACCGGCAAAGAGGATTTCGTACCGTTTTTCGGCCGATACGGTACCTTTCAACCGATACCGACCAGAACAGTACGAAATTCGTTCCATTGGTTTGACGAGTCGATAGCTATGTATTTATCCAACTTCATTATTACTGATCATGAAACCTAAACTTCAATAAAAAAAAGAGGGTGGTGAAGTCTAAGTGTTCAACATATCTTCGGAATGATTGGGGCTTGGAAAAAAAAACTTGGTGGGACGAGAGTGACGTGACTTGGAATGCAATAGAAAGGGGCTGTTGGGACGTATTTGTATTATAGTAATACATGATATCCACTAGATGTGACCACCAGATCTTCGGGGGTGTGGCTCAACCAGCATCCATTAACGTCAAGCTTGGCTTTGTACGAACAAGACCTAAACAACGAAACGTTGCTTCATCGGTGTTTTATGCAATCAATTGGCTACGTGGGGACTATAAAATATAGCTGACATGCAAATTTTGCTCATTTCTTTTCATCATTTCATCATTGGTTTTTCTGCGTTCAAAATAAATCGGTGTGTCTGTTTACACGATAATATTTATATATACGATATTTTAACATTTTCATTCCTTTTGACATTTTAGTAGCTATGCACTGTTTCAATAGTTTCCACCAAACTAAGAGACAAGTATAACATAGGATAAGTATTCCATACCAATACGAGATTGGATAGCCAGAAAATTCAATGGGGTAACAGTATTAGGTCTTTGGTTGCACGGTCAGTTGTAGCAGTAACAGTAACACATTTATCTTTATGTCCAGACTCCAGAGTCCAACAACCATTCGCACGCAGTCCTTTCCTGACCACATCAATCAAATTGAGTTATAGCATACAATTAGTAAATTACTTTATTTAGTAGAGTACCATTATAGGTATAGTTGCGAATTAGTGGATGTAAGTTGTTATCGTCAAAGGAGACGGTTGTTAATTAATTTTTTGCCGAAACGACCTGGGAAGCAGCTAATACGCCTTGGGAGTTGGGACCACAGCCACATCCACATCCACATACCCTCAACTTCAACAAAATTAGACAGCCCCTGGGCCCAAAGCATTCTCAATTTAGTTTAAATAATCGAGTTTAGATCTTCGCTTCAACAAACACCAGAAACTAGTACAAATCGTAATTATATCATGTGCTCAATTCCACCAACCCCCTTTTTATGTTTGCGAGCAAGAAAATTCTGCTAAGTTTAACAGAATATCTATTATTTAAACAAACAAACTGATGACGTCTGCCTAGGCTAGTGGGAGTAGTGGGGAGCGCAAGTAGGGGCATAACTGGTTGAAGATGTGGACCCAATCAGCACATGACAGGTGGGGTGGGTGGGTCCAGAACTTAGAGAATGCCTCCACTCTAACCGACTGGGCTTCAGAAGCTGAGCGATGTTGGTGGCTTGGGACAGTGACGCGTTAAAAGGGTTGCACTTAGCAGAAGCAGAGGACAAGCAACCATATCCTTTTAAATCTCCCGGATCATGGAAGATACTGAGAAGTTCCCCTATAGAGCAATACACCTTCATCTCTCTAACCCCAAAACCCAAATGTTGCATCCCCACCTTTCTTATTTACATAATACACGTACGCAGATAGATGTAAACACTAAAATTTAGAAATGTACCTGACGGAGAGAGAGAGAGCGATGTGGACAAGTACCTGAAGACCTAATCTTGGGAGATGCCCACGCCGTCCCATATGCATGTGAACCTGTTCCCATCAAATTTGCCTGTCTACTCAACCCTTTATCAAAAATCTATATTTTCACTGTTCTTCAATTCTCACTTCTCCGAAAAATCATTTCCCTCTTTGTTATGGAGAGCTTCAACTTCTTTTTACAATTATTGTTGTTCATTTATAAAACGAATTAGATTTTTTTTAACTTTTACTATATTGCTTGCCATCATAATGTTAAAACATGTATAGTTTTTCTTAAAAGTATGCAAGTCTCGGGGCTTTACTTATGCTTTCTTCTTTTTCATTTTGGGTTTACAGCTTTGATGAAAGTACTTGCATCGCACGTTAATCCACAGTAAGCGGTCATATTTAGGCAGACAAGTATGGATGTGTGGTGTACCGTACTTCTAAGACTGAAATCACCTTCCTAATGAACATTTCCCCACCCTCAACACCCTAAATTTTGTACCTACGCGGAGAACAGATGTGGTGTGACACGTTCATATGAATAGTCAATGGACGGCTCCTATGTCTACGACTAAGCAGTCATTAGTAAATGTGGGGTCTAGTGCTTCGATTGCGCTGATTATTCTTCAGGAACAGTCGATGGACGGTTGATTTGCCCCCATTGAGTGGGGCCGCGGGGTCTTGTTTAGTTTGAAATATCATGATGCCACCATTATTCATTTTGTTAAACATAGTGTCACCGCCGAATGTGCTGACCGCGAGAGCGAACATAGATTGATTTTTCAGGCTTGGTGGCCAAACGTGCTGCTTTTGTAGTGACTAGTGATGATACCCATTACACATTTCCCACGTCTTATTCAATTTTAAATCCCTATTTTAGTCAATTGTGATGCTCAAAAGTCAAATAAAAACCAATCTTAGGACAGTTCCAAGTCAATAAAACTTAAAATACTGGATATCCGCCAAAGGCGAAAGCCATCATAGTCCTCCCCTCGTGATTCAATCCAAGTGGTTATAATTTTTTAAACAATTTAAAATGTAGATTCCTGATTTTTTTTCAATTAAATGTTAAAGTTAAGACCCATCTAGTTATACGAATGAGTTTAATGCTTGGCTTTAATTTGTTTATATTTTAAATAATTTACTTAGACTGTATAATTTACAAATTATTATATATATTTAAAAATTTATTAAATAAAACATTTTGAAAAAAAGGGGCTATTATAAAAATAAATGGGCACTCGCTGAAAATCAAACGTCACAACTCACAAGTGGGCGGAAAGGCAGCACAAAACAGCCAATTAAGCACTTTAAACGCGGCAGCTAACAATGTTTTGACGATGAAGACACACAGTTAGTTGCTTTTTAAAATACATCAAAGTTAGTTAAGCTCGCAGGTTTAGAATAAATACTATATGTGACAGTATATGCATAGCACTGCCACATGTATAGGTTTAATAAGATAAGTTGCAATCATACTAAAATATCATGATGACTGTCGTACATCCTGGGGCCGGAAACAATGCAGGTTACTGACGATCGCGACCATTTTTATGGATAGACTTGCCTGTGTAGGTGACGGTGATGGAGGGTGGGGGAGGCCACTCGCACTACGTCTGGAGATGAGACAGTAGGAACAAGGTGTACCAGTGTACCGTGCGTGTCTTTAGGTCTCAGTTAATATCGAGTAGTACTGGAATTTGGATTAAATGTTGAGGTTGCCTTTATTTTTTCCAATTCTTAAGATATAAAATAAAGCCTTTGGATTATACCCATTTTTTATTAAAAAAATTAGGTAGGATAAAACTTAGACAAGCTTTTCCTTTAGGGGTGTAGGAAGCATGTTATATTTGCAGAATCCATTAATTAAACCACAAAACGCACTGTTTGCACCAGGTCATGGGTCAGGGACAAGGTACAGATTAAACTTTAAACCTGGTGTGTTACAAATAATTGTGTATTATGACAATAGGGGGAAACGTGGCGCCCCTTGGACCATTTGTACTGACACCGATTATATAGCGAGCAGATAAACCGGGGTGGCCGACAAGTCGACAACCTGAATTTTGTGGACGGGAACCAATCCTCTCTTCTATTTCTAAAAAAAATTTAAAAAAAATCCCTCTTCTATCCGGTCCACTTGTCGCCCATCGGACGGCCAGATCTACTTACCTCAAGTACGGTCCCGAAACCCAAAATTATAACTAAGCCCAGCTGTTATGGGTAAAGTTAGGATATTAATTTGCAAGGGCAGTAAGAGAAAATTTGGGAGATGTACAAGGCTAATTTGGTCACTGTACAAAACAATGCTAAAGAGGATTTGTAGGGGATATTTGTCAGATTTGAGAATCTCCTGTCAGCTCTCTAGTTTCACATACAGAACCTAAATCTCTCTCGCTCTCTCTCTCGCTAAGATCTATATCAATTTTATGTGGTCTTATTATAGAGTTAATTGAAGCTTTGGAGCAGGCAGCAAATTCTTTGATTTTTTGGAGCAGAAAGTTGTGTGGGAAATGCAAGACATACACTCAATTGGAGGTGGAGGTGGTGGTGGAGGGGGAGGGAGTTTGTTTGGCGGCGGAAGTGGTGACCGGAGACTGAGGCAGCAACACCACCAGAACAACCAAGCACTTAAGTGTCCTCGCTGCGAGTCTCTCAACACCAAGTTCTGCTACTACAACAATTACAACCTCTCGCAGCCTCGCCACTTCTGTAAAAGCTGTCGTCGCTACTGGACCAAAGGAGGCGTCCTCCGCAACGTTCCCGTTGGTGGTGGCTGCCGGAAAACGAAGAGATCGAAGCCTAAACAACAGGCCACCTCCCCCTCAGCCAACAAAGATGATACTCCACCACCGCAGAATCAACCAGAACGAGAGAGGAAATCGTCGGCGGACTTTCATTCGAGCAGCGAAAGCTCAAGTCTAACTGCCACTAACACTGCCGGCCCAAGCGCCAACGTAGAAGCAGCTTCGAAACGTAACGGAATTGGTGAGTCTAAGCTATTTTCTGAACCAAATTTAAATCCGAGCTTCGATTCCGGGTTGCTTGAGCATGGATCATCAGACTGCGGGATCTTTTCGGAAATCGGAAACTTGGCTAGCTTAATATCGACGTCGTCTGGGAATGAGCAGTTACAGTTCGGGTTTAGTAACATATTGGATCAGCAGTGGCAGCAACCACGTCAGGAGATGAAGATGCAGGAGATGGGGGGCGGGTTGATTGATCACGCGGTTCATCTTGAGTTTAGTAGGATGGGGAATGGAACATTTGGATCGTTTGATTGGCAACGAGGTGGAGATCAAGGTCTGCTTGATCTTCCTAACTCCGTTGAACAAGAAAACTGGAGTGCTAGGAATCAGTGGACTGATCAAGATCACTCTAGTCTTTATCTTCCGTAACAATCTCCTCTCACCTAGTAACAATTTTTTTTTTCTTCACAAGAAGAAATTTGAGCAAGTACAAAAATAGAAAATCCCTCGTAATATCCAATAAATGATTTAAAAAAAGGATAATCTGGGGGATATATATTGAGAACATGATTATGACTGCTGTTTCTTATATGTAAATGTTTTATTTACTCATTTTTATCTTATTTTTCTGGAGGGATTACGAAAAAGCTTTGGAATTGTTGGGGTTTGATATTTTTATTTTTGGGTTTGAATGTGGCATCTAACTTGTTCAAGTGATTTTGTTGTTGTTTGAAAGCTTTTATTTCCTGACGGAGATATAGAGAATGTAACATATGTTTGGGATTGCACTTAGTGTTATGATTATTTCTCGTCAATGTGTTTGTGGTTGATCTTTGGAGGGAGGACTCTTCAAAAGCTTCTAGTTCCGGAGGATAGTTCATCGTAGAATTGAGTTTGGCCCCTACTTTTAGTAAATCTTTAGCTTGTAATTGGTTAGAACATATAATTAACGAATTATCGTAATTAGCATGCGGATTAAAGACAATGATTCCGGTCCTCATTTTAAGGTGCGAAGAAACACAGACTAAACTGAAAGCATTCTCCAAAATGGAGATGATGATGTGATCCATAATTACATTACATTTACATTATAAGATGGTGGTTGCCTTTTAATTGAAAGGGGACCCACCCTTGGTGCGAAACTAGTTTGGCACGGGGATTGTTTGGTTTAGTTTGCATACTCAATGTACATCCTTGTCAGTCACTCGGTCGGGAAGAGGAGTGAGGGTCCGGTTTGTAAGTGACCACTCCCATGCGTGATTATGACTCCACGTGGCGTTGGCAGCTGAAGGACGCAAGTGCGCCTTAGTGATCTCCTCCACGTGGTCTCTCGTCATTGGAACTAAGCCCTTAAAGAAACAGAGAGAGATGTTAGAAGTTAGAAACAGAAGTTGGAAGACTATGGAACTCATTTTCATGTTATAATATTTTATAGTATAATATAATTGGATGAAAATAGATACAAATTGTTGCCAACGTGGAAATAAAGCAGACTCAGGTTTGGTAAAAACTGTGGGTCCTCCAAACATGTGCAGAACTGGTCCTTTACTAAGTAGCGGATTTTGGTGGGTATTGGGCTTGGACTGATCGGAGTCTTATATCTCTCACTGGTTGGCTTTTTATGCGCAATTGAAGTTTGGCAGTAGCACCACCAAACTTCAATAGTGATTGTAGGGGTTGTAATGTAATTGGTTGTTTTCTTTAACTTAATTTTATCATTTTCTCCTGTAATTGCCTAAAACGACTGCCCAATGAGAAGGATCAATCACAACTTCGTTATCACAGCAACGGTAGTCTGCCCAGGCTTCGGATTGGCGTGACAAGTATCAAAATAGTGTGGACCATGGACTTGTTATTTTGCCTTCAGTGTTTAGCACATGGTTATGGTGGTCCTCCATCGGTCGTTGGCCTCCTCGATTGGTTCTTAGCTTTCTTGCATTTTGAAGTTTGCAATTTGGTGGTGCACCATTAATGGCTGCCAAACTAGGATCTTTTTTTGTTCCATCAAATATTTGACAACATGGGGTAGAGTGATAAAGAATGGTTATGGACTTAGGTGACACTGGTTGCCACAAATTTATGGCATGGAGAGAGAGATAAGTATTGTTTCCATTTATAGCTTGATAAGGAATCATAGGCTTTCACACATGATTCACTTGTAGAAAGTAAGCATCTTTCTATATGGGACTACGAGTTCTTTTTCAGTAGCAGGGGGTCAATCTGTTGCAGCTACAGAAGTCCAACTCGTGTTCACATCTTTGCATTAAAATGGCCTGTACATGAACCGTATGACTGAGGGGACCTGGTTTGAAGCCTAAGGTCCCAATCATGGCTTCAACGAGATTGTAGGTCACTCCTCCCACCTCACAGGAGCAACACATGGTTCTTGATGATGATTTCTTGGCTCTTACCATTTCAGTGTCTGAGTTGCTTTTGATTAAGAGAATCGTGTACTATATATTATCGAGTTCATACTTCTGCAGGTAAACAGTTGAACAAATTTGTGAACATTAGACTTCAGAAAAAAACTCGAGGGCGCATGACTATGCCACAATTGGGGAGATGGATGCAGATTTAAGGAGCTTTCTCTTGATGTATGATTCATTCAATATGAGCGTCTGGTAACTATCAGTCATATTTATTGTTAATGTAAAATTGTGCTCGTCTACAGTTCCTGAAACTTCAACGAGGTTAGGGAGATTTCGGTCGAGAACGGTTGTCGAATTGTTGGATATTTCATACGTCAACGCTACCACTGTGTTTTAATTGAGATGGAAACTGGGATATTAATATAATCTTGCATATTAAGAGACCAGATTCTTTTGTTGACCAAGGCTTTGAGGAACCATATTTGACTACCATCTTCCGTCTTACTGAGTAACGAATTTGGACATCTAACTGTTTTGATGGGAAGAAAAAAGAAAGGAAATTGTATGTTTACAAGAGAAAGAAGCCTAAATAGCCTTGAAAAGAGTCTCAAACTAAAGAACTTAAATGATGTTTAAGATAACCTGGATTAACTGAGTCTATAGCAAATTTTATCTAGTCATCTTCTACCTACAGGTCTTACCATTGCCACATGATCGATGGGCAGTATGATAGAATAGGATAACACGAATAAAGAGATCTTGTTGTATTGCATTGCAATGTTTACGAAAGGATGCCCTTTAATATATAAGTTGATGATGATTAGATAAGGATAAATGAATGAATAATAAGTATAAATAAAATATACAACAACCTTGATTTAAACATGTGAAAGATAATGACAAGAATATACAAAATTTGATGGTTGAAATTGTGAGATGTTATCGTCCCCCCTCAAGCTCATCACGAGTTTGTCCTAAAGTCGTTGAAATACTGAAGAGGAAAGAGCTTTAGTCATAATATCAGTGATTTGAGTAGAGGAAGAAATATGTCGAATGAGTAGAGCTTTGCTAGCGACTAAATCACAAACAAAATGAATGTCAATTTCAATATGCTTTGTGCCAGTATGAGAGACCGAATCCGAGGCAAGAAAAGTAGCCTCGAGATTATCACACCAGAGGGTAAGTGAGAGATTAGCGATACCCAATTCACCAAGAAGGGTAGTAATCCAACATAGTTATGCAGAAGTAAGTGTAATGCTTCGGTACTTAGCTTCATTGCTAGATCGAGCAACAATATATTACTTCTTAGCACTCCGTGAAATAAAATTAGGACCAAGAAAGATACAATAACCAGATGTAGACTGTCGATCATTAAGACAACCAGCCCAATCAGCATCACTAAAGGCTTAGACAAAAAGGTTAGAAGATTTAGTGAAGTGAAGGCCATGAGAGGGTGTGGATCGGAAATATCGTAGAATCCATTTCACCGTGGACTAGTGAATGTCAGTAGCACTCTTTAAAAATTGAGATACCTTATTGACTGCAAATTAAATGTCAGGATAGGTGAGACAAATATATTGAAGGGTACCAACAGTGCCGCGATATTCAGCAACATCAGAGAGAGGAACATCATAATTTTTGGACAAGGGGAGAGATTGAGTGAAGGGTGTATGAATTGGTTTAGATTTATCAAAATCAGTGTGAAGAAGAAGATCTTTGGTGTATTGTGTTTAGGTGAGAAGAAGACCAAAAGAAGTGGGGTGAGCTTCGATACCAAGAAAGTGATAATTAAGTGGACGTAAGTCTTTCATGGAAAAAGTAGAGTGGACATCACAGATAAGTTTTGTGATGAAAGATGGGGAAGACCAGTTACTAAGATATCATCCACATAAACTAAAGAAAGGTAGTGTGAGAGCTAATTTTATGAATGAAGAGAAAGGTATCGAATTTTGAGGGTATAAATTAGAGATCAAGAAGTTTATGACTTAAGCGATGAAACTAGCTCAAGGAGACTGTTTAAGATCATATAAGGCTTTATAGAGTCCACAAATATAGTTAGGATGATGATTTGTAAAGCTAGGAGGTTGATACATGTAAACAGGTTCCTGTAAGTAACCATGAAGAAAAACATTATTAACATCAAATTAGCAAATAGAACAATTATAAAACATGGATAAGGTGATGATGCAAATAGTTATGGGTTTAACAACAAGATTAAAAGTAGCAGTATAATCAACTCTTAGGGTTTGATGGTAACTTTTGGCTACAAGACGAGCTTTGTAGCGCTCAAGACACTCATCAAGATTCCATTTAGTGCAAAAAACACATTTACAATGGACAATATTTGTGTTGGGTGGGAGAGGAATAAGAGTCCATATGCCATTAAGATGGAGAGCATTAAACTCTTCAAGCATAACTTGGCGCTAGTAAGGATATTTGTTAGCTTGAGTAAAGGATGTAGGATCAAAATGAGTGTTTGGGGTGGCGAAAGTGTAAGTGATGTAATCATAAAAGGTACGAGGGGTACGAGTGTGATCTCGGGTACGTGTGATCATAGGATGAGGGGGTGGATGTGATGTGGTTGTGGTAAGGGGGGAAGAGGAAATAGAGGGTCTAGGAGGAAGAGGTAAAGGTAAAGAAATAGGAGAGGAAGAAGGTGAGGTGGAGGATGACACAGAGAAATTTTTGTAGTGAAAGAGATGTTTAAGGAAGCGAACCTGATGAGAAATATAAAGTTTGGACGTGATAGGATTAAAGCATCGATAACCCATATACTGGGAGGCATAGCCAAAAAAAAACACATTATAAAGATTTTGGTGTAAGTTTGTCTAGGTGGGTGGAGCCCAGAAAAGGAAAACATGCACAATCAAAGACCCAAGGATGAGTGAGGTCCTTTGAATACAATATAGGACTTTATGAGGAGATTTGTGATGAAGAACAAGAGTGGGTAAGAGATTTACAAGGTAAACAGCAGTAGTGAAGGCTTCATACCAAAGAAACATAGGAAGGGAGGCACAAAGAAGGGGGATGAGACTAGTTTCAGTTACGTGACAAATTTTTCGCTTGGCAAGATCATTTTTTTGGCGCTGTATAGGGACAATACATGCTAAGAGTGATTCCAATGGAAACAAGAAAGTGAGCGAGGGCTCTTCAGGAACTCAATCGCATTGAAAAGTTTGTATGGTAGTGGGGAAGAGATTTTCAACAGTGGTTTTAAAGGATTGAAAACGAAGGAAGATATGATTTTTGTGGCTAAGAAGAAAAATCCAAGTAAAACAACTAAAGTTATCTATAAAGATAATAAAATATTGATAACCAGAGTGGGAAAGAGACAGGACCCCAAATATCACAGTGAATTAGTTATAAAGTTTTGACAGAAACTCAAGAAGATATAGGAAATGAAAGACAAACACTTTTGCCTTGAAAACAAGAAGTACATAGATTAGTGACATTTTTAAAAGACAAACTATGATGTCATCTAGATAATGTAGAGTGACATAGATGACCAAGACATTGATGTTATAAATTTATTAAAGCAGAGGCAACTATGAGAGCAACCAAATTGGTGTAGTGTGTTGGAATCTTTATTGGATAGAGGTTGTTATAGATGGGGCTCGAGAAAAGCATGATCTTAGATCGAGGTCTTCACAATATAACCAGATGTATTAAATTCAATTAAACAAGAATTATTAGTGACAAATTTGGCAATAGATAAGAGATTAGTGGTGATGTGAGGAATAATCAATATATCATAAAGGTGAAGAGTACAAGAAAAGATGGGAAGTGTTAAGGTACTAGTAGACGAAATAGGAAGAGTGTGTCCATTATCGACATCAACTTGATTAGATCCTTCATATGGTGTGATAGATTTTACGATATAAGAATATAGAGTCATGTGAGCAGTAACACTAGTATCGAATAACCATTTAGTGACATTATTGTTGGTGAAAGGAGTGGGGTCATGATTGGGATGGATATTTTTGGTGAACAAAGTGTTGGTAATGTTATTAGTACGGTGGCAGAAACCAATAGAATGGTTTTTGAGATTCAGAATACCAAAAACGACAATGAGTAGCAATATGTCTCCATTTCCAGCAAATTTGACATTGGATAGGTAACTTAGTATTGAAATTGGGCTTAAGATAAGAGGAACTATATGGAGTTTAGGTCTGGAATGGGAATTGGGTTAAGGTGAAAGAGGGTTGTGACTAGTGGGCTTCATGAGATTGTATAGGTCGATCAAAGTGTTGTCTATAAAGTGGGCCATTAATTTGGCCAGTCCTAGAGTATGGTCCATCAGCTTGCACCTTTGCCTAAATGAGTTAGGGCTGCCGAAGAAATGGTTAGAGGAGTGGGGTCCACTATGTCCCCTGCCGCTGCGTCTGTTATGGATGGAGTGATTTGTGGTGGAGAATACGACATAGTGCATAATATAATAGCAATTTTACTTGGAAGGAGAGTAATCGCTGCTTATGAAGCAAGAGCTTTACTTTGAGTTCTATAAATGTGATGGTGGTTGGGCGATTTTTGATTGTCGTTATAAACAACTCGAAATTTGCGAGTAGTCCATTTAAAGTGAAAAGGATGAGATTGTCCTTCCAGATGGTGTCACCAATCACAACGAGTTCTTCAGCATTGGTGGAGATGGAACCCTTCTTGATGGTGTGAAGCTTTTGGTGGAGGAGAGACTATTGCGAGGTAGATTGGAGCATAAAGTGGTCTTCAAGCCCGACCCAAAGAGAGTGTGTGGTGCTGTGTTCGTAGGCAAGTCGCATTGTGGAGTTGGAGAGTGATCCAGTGAGGAAGTAGTAGACAAGTTGATCCAGTTTCTTCCATCTGGCATAATTAGTGGATTGAGAGGTAGAGGTGTCATTCGGAGGAGCAATGGTCCCATCAACATATCCTAAAATATCAGAGGTAAGTAGACCAACTCTAATATGGTTTTGCAAGAACAAATAATCCATAGAGTCTGGAGATGTGGTTAGAAAATTAGTAATATGGTTGAATAACAATATAGGTAGGTTGTACTCTGCCATGTTCTTGATTGTGAAATTCTAGTTGTGTTGTGTTGATTCTGTTGAGATGTGGTTGCGTGTATGTCATTAATATATGTTATGTTCCAGAAGTGGATGAGAATGTTCCAAAAATGAACTTGTGGTGTGTTAATTGTGGTGTTGAGTTGTTCTGAGGATATGTATGTATGAAATGTTTTGAATTCGTGGATTGTGTTTGAATAAAAACAAATGCTAGATTTCAAGGAATTTGGAAGTAGGTTGTAATACCATGATATAATAGGATCATATGAATATAGAGATGTTGTATTGCATTGTAATGTTTACAAAGAGATGTCCTTTAATATACAAGTTGATGATATTGATAAGTGGATAAGGATAAATAAATGAATGATAAGCATAAATAAAATATACAATAATGATTGGTTTAAACTTATGAAAAATAACAATAAGAATATACAAAATTTGATGGTTGAGATTCTAAGATGTTATCACAATCTTTGCGCGAAAAAATCTAACAAATTTAGACAAGAACAAAAATACAACTATTTGCTAAACAAGAAGGAGACACATGATTTACGTCAGTTGATGGTGGTGTTGTTTGGATGCAACTTGCACTACAAGAATAAAAGGAATTAACGATGCAAAATTAACGACGGAAAACAAACAATTGTAAATTACCAACGGTTTTTATTTTTCTATCAGAAAAGTTGACGGGAAAAATTTCGTTTAGCGGTGGTAGTAATATCTGTCACTAAATACAAGGGAAAGTCAATTTGCGACGGAATTTAGCAACGAAAAAAATTCCTGTCAGTAACTAAGGTGAGAATTGTTGGCAGAATTATAAAGTTTTGAGTTTGCTGACGGAAGATTACCGTTGGTAAATTTTCAACCTATACGCCATCATCTGCTTCGACTTGAACATTATTAAGGTAAAGAAAACGACATCGTTTTGTTTGCCTTAAAACAGACCCGAAGGACCCTCCCCACCCCCCACCCCCACCGTCGGCTCCTTCTTTCTTCTTCCTCCCTG
>JAOTBA010000007.1:12283718-12296960 GCA_025629845.1 Erythroxylum squamatum | reverse complement strand
AATGAGTGCATGAACAATTCATTGTAATGTGTGCAATAATCAAATTCACGTGTGTATATGCTAACATTATGCATGAGTATGAAATGCATTTTTCTAATCTCTCATTGCTATTTCTTAATTACAGAAATCTAGGGTTCTAACCCTTAGTATGGAAATGGGATGTTATATACTTAGATGTGAAATATGGGTAAGAATGAAATTAATTGATGAGATTATATGTCAATGTGGGAATTAAAGGAAAAAGAAGGACTAATGTGCAATTTCCTAAAGTCAACACATGGACCAATTAAATTAATGCATGTGTGACCAATAAGAATAAAGCATGTGTGTAAGTCTTGAAAGTGCATGAAATGGGCATATGAAGATGAGAGAGAGATGATTCATATTTCTCCTCTCTCATTTTCTCTCCACTTCATCTTCTTCATCCCATCATTTTGCATATAAGGAATCAAGCTAATCTTAAGTGGAAATCAAGATAAAAGTTAGTGGATTTCTCTTCATATTTATCTTTTCTTACTTTGCTTATGAAGAATTGGAATTATAAGGTTGGAATTGAGATTGGGATATGTATTTGTGGTGTTTTGAGTTGGTGAGTCAAGCAAAGCCAAAGAGGAAGGGAAGGAAAGGTATTAGAAGAACTACTTTGCCAATTTTAAGGTTTGGGAATACATTTATTTTAATTTCTCTTTGTGTGTATGTTTGAATGGATAAAAAAGATTCATTTGGATATATAATGGTTGTCGGGATGGTGTGGTGGTGTAATTTTGGTATTATCTTGCATGGAATTCGTTGAATATGACGAGAATATCGTGTAGTGGAATTCTGTCCAGTCGCATTGTTTGGGACATAACTCAACCTAAAGACCTATAAATTGGATAATTTTAGTTTCATATGAAACCTAGGGCAAAGGACTAGAAATATATAGAAGAGTCTCTAACTTAATTCTAGCTTTATGATATTGGAAATTGAGATCAAAATTAGTGACCTAATGTTGCCTCTATTTTGGAGCAGCTTGTGATGTTTAGTCTATATCTCATGATTTAGAAGTCCAACTGGCTTAATTTTTTATTCTTTTGGAACTAAAGACATAGGGGAACAAATGTCCAGAAGACCTAAAAACCTCATTCAAACGTTTTTTATATGTATATTACGGAGCAAATACAGGTATGAATGGCGAGTGTTTATCATGATCATGACACAACATTAAGATCTTTTGTCACAAGTGTGACATGGGTATCACGATCGTGACCTTTTGAAAACTCTTCTATCATGATCATGACACTCTAGATACGATTGTGACCCTAGAGAAGGGTCTTCTGTCATGACCGTGACCTTGTTTTCATTTTAGATTTTTTTACCGCATCTTATCCGAATATTTTTTATGTGTATGAAACTTTTCAAACACCTAGAAATAAATGAAATAAAACTTACCAGATGTGAATTAGTTGAATGAAAATTAGAATTTAAGATTGAGCATAATGCATACTATAGAAAATTTACATGTACATAGATGATTTGTACGCATATGCATTGCTCATATGTGTATAGTATGATTATACAAGTGTAATTTTGATACCCTTCTAATGGTGGTAAGTTATGACTTACATATATGAACCCAAATTCAAATTTTATGACTTGAAATGTATATCATATGTTTTATAAATATATGAATTGTAAAATTAGCAAATGGTTAAAGCAAATGTTACAGTGTTTGCTTTATTGTCTTGGTGGTAGATAGATAGGCAGTGCAGCTACTACAATTTGACACTAATCGTGTCTTCATTTCGAGGCTATTGTGTCTCCACAGTTCGATGCCTTTGGGTATCCACAGATCGATACTTTCGGGTATCTACAGTTTTGGTATCTTCGAATATTCACAACTCTTGTTATCCACACCCACGGGAATGTGTAGGCCTAACACAGAAAGTAAAGTAAGTGGTTATATATAAGAAACACAGCTTGACAACATAAATAATTGGTATGGATGAGCATTTGCATTTGTATTGATAATTTGTATCAATGAGCGTTGAATATCAATGTTTGGCTTATAAATTTATAGTATATGAATAACATATTGAAGCATGTTTGCATTATGTACCTTGATTAAGTGTGTCATCACTATTATATTAGTTGTGATATTTATGAATGTATGTGCTTGGCCGATGACTGCTATGAGTAGTCATTCACATTAAGTATTTTTCCACTAAGCTTTCAAGTTTAGCACTGGTGTTAATCCGTATAGGTCCAAGTATTAGGAGTGGTGTATAGGACACATTTGCAGAGACCAAAGCCAACCGCTAGGAGTAAAAATACTTTTAGAATGTGTTTTTTTTTGGTTAAAAATGATTGTACATGTAACGAAGGAAATCGTAATGTTTTCTTTTAGATTATCATGTAAATATAAAGATGTAATACTACTTTTCAATAATAATGTTAAGTGAAATAAAACTTTATAATATGTATATGTATAACACTGAATAGAGAAATATGTGATGATAATCCTTATGAATGAATAAAAATGTATAACATGACTATTTGTATAAGAATTTGGTTGTCATTTATGTGGATAGTTGTAGGCTCCGTACCGAGGGTGTTACGTAATTATTCTTGTTCTCAACTGATTGCAAGCTAGAGACATTGTCCGAATATAGCATAATGATAGCTCTGACTAATTTACCAGTTCATATAATTAGTTTCTTGTATGAAACATTACAAGTTTTTTTTTATTTGTCTATGTCTTAAAGAGAAAATAACTTAATGAAGTGACTCGAGAAATCTATATAAAGGGCTTACTTCATATTATTTTAACTAATGAAACTGTCTCGATAGTTCTTTTTAAATGCTTTATTTATGTTTAGAAGAAGGGTATCAGCAAAATTTCTGCTAGAGTTCTCTACCATGTCCCAAAGCATGTCTCCAAAATCTCAACAAAAATTACGAAATAGAGGTGGATAATGTTCCAAACAAAGAGCATTAATCAATTTCTCACTTGTAAAGCATTTCAAACATTCAAAATTATTTCAAGAGAATTAATTAATTTAAGTATATTAAATATTTATATTTTATTTTCAATAATTATGAGAATTAATTAATGTAAGAATAGAATTTGTTATATAAAAATAAATTAATAAATTAATATTAATATTAATATTTAATAATATAATAATAATAACAGAATAAAAAATTAAACAAAGTTTTTATCTTTTAACATTTTTGATATAAATTTCAATTAAATATATTTTTATTATAAATTTCAACTAAATAAACTTTTATTTTTTTAAGAAAACTAAAAAAAACTAAAACTAAAAACATAGAAGTAATTAAAACCAAACGCTAAAAAAATTTAAACTTCTTAAAAACAACATTTATCTTTTTACTTCCAAACCTAAATCTTCCCGTTTGTTTCTATTTTTATTTTTTTAATTCACAAGAAAAAATAAATTTTTTTGAGTCTTTAATTTTAATTTTTTTTAGTTTTTAAAAATTACGACAACTATAAAAAATAATTTTTATTTTGTTTTTTGTTTGTATTTACTATCAGTTAAATACATAATATTTAATTATTTAATATATTAATTTGTTATCGGAATTATGAATAATTTAATTTATTATTATATATTTAATTAATTAAAATTCATCATTAATAAGATTTCAGTATTTTTATTTTACTTAATAGTTTTATTTAATTTTTTAACTAAATTAAATGCATTTAATTTAATAATTAGTAATAATTTTAAATAAATTTATAATATCTTTAAAATATATAAATTTAATATAAAAGCTTGATTTAATAATTAAATATATTTAAATAAATATTAATTTTTAAATAAAAAGTTAAAATTTAAATTATTTATTTTAAGAAAATAAGATATTTTATCAATAATTTATCAATAAATATTATATAAGAAATTAAAATCAATTTATTTAATTAAAATAATTTACCTTTAAGTTTGAGATAGATTTTTGTTTTTATTTAAAAGAAAAAATTTAAAAAATCAAAAACCATGTCAAAAAAACAAAACCAAACGACCTTGATTTCATGTTTATTCAATTCATTCTAATTAACCTTGCTAATAACATTTTAATCTAACATAGCATGAGAATAACGCTTGGTTCTATTTGCAATCAATACTTGCCGATTAGAAGGCTTGGCAAATTGGCCTGAGCTGAGCACGACTTGAAGTCAATAAAATAGGTCCAATTTAATCGAACCTCGAGTGAAACTAACTCAGAGTTTTCAAATTCAACCCGAAGCTCGATAGTTAAAAAAAAATGTCATTTTGTAAAAATTAAAGTCAATTTTCTTTTTCAACTTAAAAATATAATGAATCAAGTTAAGCCGGGGTCGAGTTGGGCTTCGGACTATCTGGGCCCAGTTAGTGCTTGGGTTTGACTAACTCAGGCCCTCCAGGCCCGAGCCCAGCCCATTGCCAATTTCCAGTGAACTTTTCAATAACTCTAAATTATAGCAATTATTTGCCTAATCCCCATTTTTGCAGTTTTGATCTATAAAAGAAAATTAACTGAGACATCTGCAAAGAGATACAAATTCCATAATTCCGTCAAAGAAGAGAATCCTTACCCCAATACACAAAATACAGCACATGTTTTATTTCACTTTCTGATCTACTTCTTTTACGTTTATACTACGTAATTCTACACACAACTGGAAAACTATTTGTATGATAATAACAGCTTAAAGTAATAATTACCGTATCATCAAGTCAAATTTGTTTTAACAGTGGGGCAGTCTTTCCAACAGGCATTATTCATATTGCTGCGAAGTGCAAACTAAGACTTGAACTTCTTAGTAAATTAATGCAAGATGAACATCTTTCATCTGTCTGGCCTGTGAAGGATAGCTAAATTTTATTGTTAACAAGTCATATAATGCATAGGTGTCTCAGTCAAGGAGGTTTATGACAGGTCAATCAAGGCATTCTTGTTCTTGCCTAAAAACATGAATGTAAGAAACAACAACCCAAAGGAACATTTAAACTGAAAGAATGGAAACAAGAACCTGCTTACTATCCAGAATGAAGAATCCAAGAGCAAGATATTTTTCCACTTGTGGAATTGAAAGAAACAGGAAGCAAATAATCGGCATTCAAATATGAAAGAAGCTGAGAGATTATTGCAAGCCTTGCCAAGAACATTTACTTGAACTTGCAAAGCCCCAGCAGCCAAAAAATGAATCCTTCATTCCTTCTAACAATAATTTAGATTCTGTAATGTATAAAAAGGAGTTCTGTATTTAAGGAACTATATTTGAAGAATGAAAAATAATGAAAAGAAGAGCCCCCTAAGAAAGCTAAAATTTTCTATTTCTGACTACAATAATGCAATGACTAGTTAAAGGTGTTGAAGTATTGATAACTGCAAAATAACTAACAATCAAGACGCAGCACATGTCAACTTGTCGTGCAGTCTTGATAATATGGGTGGCTCTGATTTGTGTACCGTTGCCATAGAAGCTTGTACCTGCCAATGGCTATTTTAAGCCAAGGCTTCATGTTCCCATTAAAGTGAATAACTGCAGCACTCTCAATCAGACGACTGTCTATGTTCATATCAAATCCTAAGCCTAACACATGCCATCTCCGGTCAAGTGGTTCGGTCAGTCCATAAAATGCCAGGAGAGCAGGAGGCAGTGTTCCCAGCTTCCACAATGTCCGTTCAGCATTCTGCTCCTGCCAGTAATGATAGCGTGCAGTCACATTTGCTTTCCTCCATGCTATCAAATCAAAAATGTTCATACCAAATGCCCATCCACATGCCTGGGGATCAAACTTTGAGCTGATGATCGGGTTTGAGAAATTCAGATATTTGTAATAACGATGAAATGCTTCCAGACAAGTTTCCACAGCTCCATTTACATTTCCATGCAAGTCCAAAGAAAAAAGTTGTGTCAGATCCTTCTGGACAACAACATCATCATCAAGAAAGACTATCTTTTCCAGATGCGGGTAGATCTCAGGAATGTAAAAGCGAAGGTGATTGAGCAAAGACAAGTATTTAGGATTTCGTAACTTTGGTACAACCTTCAGATCTTGATAACTGCCAAAATAGTAAGCTCGGATATCTTCATCGAGTTGTTGTTTGACAATAGGAGCATATGAAGCATTCAACCAAGAAAAATTTTCAATATTCTGCACTTCGATGGTGGCACCTTTAAAGTCATTACTGAGAAACCAAGCCTGCATTGCTCCAAAGCTGATCCCATTTGTAACTATATGGAATGCAATCTGCTTTGGATGGTCAGCATTTGATATGGTGGAGTTTACAACCACAGACGTAGATAGAACATTGTCTGAGAATATGCAAAAGTGATAGAGATTGTTGTCAACAAGTCGAGGAGAGTTTTGCTTCTCCTCTGCAAGGTCTTGAAGATAAACCTTCTTAATCCAATCAGTTGTGAGTTTCATTTTCATGCAATGGAGGTTTTTGGGTACAGCTTCAGCAGCCATGTGACCAAAAATAGTGCTTTGAACTGTTGCTGCATTTGCACGCTCTTCAAGGGCTTGAATATGAGATTTCATTGTCATTATCGTGGTTGCAACATCATAATGAGCATCTTGTGCCTTGAAAATTAGATAGGACAGGCTACTGATAATTGGCACTGCTTCTTCTGCTGTTAAGGGCTCTCCTCTCATAGCAGTTTTTGAAAGCAAAAGTTGACAATTTCTGATCTTTTTGCTCAGCTCCCAAGCAAGGTGCAGGTTATTGTGTTCCTTTGCTATAACTACATAAGCTTTAGCGAGTACCATTTGCTCTGCCAGCTGCCTTGAGAAGGAACTAACACTTAAAATTTCTTTAGTAAAATTAAACTCATCATCGTTAACTGACTTGACTCTTGAGTTTGTTTCCTGGAAGAGGAAAGTCAGCAATCAGGAACCTCTTTACCCCATACATACCTAATTCCTACAAACTACACATTTCAGTAACTAAAAGAACTGTTATTAAGGGAATGTTAGAATTCTAAGAAAGAATCAAAAGCCTTTGCGAAGCAAGAAAATGACATTTCTTTCTAAAGCATAATTGACCAACTACAGTGAAAACAATTCATAAACCAGGCACGTAAGGAAATAAATCATTGCATACTACTCATAACTATATCTTTTGGAAGCAAAGGCAACTTTTTAGACCATTGTTGAGTTTTGCATAATGACTTTATCACAGTCAAAACAGTGGAACGCCGTGACAATGCTAAACATGTATTTTATAGCCTCTCTGTAAAGAATCTACGGTTAAAATCAGATTGTTCAAAGGTTGGTGTTGGTCATAATTAACATTTGCCATGCGTTAACATCCCTTAAGAAGCATGGGATCCCTATTGATGTGATGAGAGTATCAGAAATATGAATTAGCAACAGGCTACCTAATTCTGAAACACAGAAAGTGATTCTGTGAGGTCTACTATAAGAAATGTCCACTCTTCATGCACAAAGAGCATAAAAGCAGCGTGAAATGTTCCCAACAAACACATTTTACAGATGCATTGAAAGAGCATCTCCAGTTTTGCATTATCCCTCTATTTTGCAAAAAGGTGGAGGGAAAAACTACATTGGAGTTCACACCTTCAGTTATGATCTCTAGTAAAAGGAGAAAGACATCAGTAGCTTCAATTTAGCCCAACATAGCAAAAATCTTGACATTTGCCAAACAGACACCACTATAGTAAAACTCCAACTCTCATCAACCTAAGGTTTATAACATTACACTCCACAAGTGAGGAGGCCATGCATGATCATCAAGCTTAAACATAACATTGCCGATAAATAAGCAGCTTTATGAGAAGTAATGGCTATTATTTCACTTCCATGGGCAGTTGTCAGTTAACCAAACAATGATCCATAATGGCCATTATGGCTGTCATTGTGATGAAGTTATTTTACAGGACTAGCTAAATGAATCTTGGAGCTTTAATTGCTAAGTCTATCGTGCAAAGCATCTCTGGCGGTCTTAGCAGAGAAACTGTTATAGCTATTTGAGGAATAAATAGCCACTTATTTTGGAGAAAGATATTTTAGAATGGAACGACTAGTTTCAAATATTGAAATACTTTCTACCATTGTCGAGAAGATCAAATTCAACGTAAGATATCAATAACATCTAAGAAAGTTGCAAAATGGTATTAGTTTATGGGAAATCAATCTTCCTACAAAGAGAACATATAACTTCATCTTAGATCAAATCGAAGTTAAACCAGTGTCCTCTTTTAGCAAGGACTAAACTATACTAGATTATCCTTAAAGACAGCAATTTAATGTCTTGTTTTCACCCTTAAGAAAATTGAACTCAAACTATAAGTTAGACAAGATTATTCTCCTATCCATGAATTAAAATCCCTTAGATTAGCATGAATCAGCATAGCAGCTGCACCATGACATCTAAATGTTTTAAGTTTCAAATAAACCATGTTACGTTTGTACTGGCTAGCATTAGCATTCCTCATAGTTTTTGTCCCAATCAAGAAGACTCGAATGGAACTATACAACTAAAACCAGCTATTCACTAAAATATGAACACGGGAATCAAGCTCTTCAAACCAAGAAAGGATAGAAACTAAAATAGTTAGTGGAAGCAGTTCCTAACACCTCTACCTTTTTTTATTTTTTGTTGCATCTTCAGGCTCAGGCTATCTTAGCCGACTCATTCAGGTAATCTTAGTCTCCAATATGCTGAAAAGAATGATTTTCTCTTACACTGTCGCTCACCAGAATGCACACCCAAGGTAATGATGTTGAGAAGCATATAAATATCCTCCCTAACACGTAAATCCAACAAACCTCCCAATCGCAGTTTTTAAAGAAAATGGATGCAGATGTGCCAAAAGACTATGCATAATAATTTCAAATATCATATATGTTTCCTAAACAGAAAGATCAAATAGTAACCGCCGAGGCAACCAAACAATAAAGGACATGCAAATCTAAAATCCAGCAAGAACAGATCAAAATAGATGCAAAAATGATAGGATGATAAACACAATAAACCTTACCACTAGAGGCCGCTGAATATGATCTTCTTGGTGATTGTGGTGAAATACAAACAACACGAATCCTGCAATTAAGAACATCCCAAGAAGCGGCCAGATCCACTGTGAAAACCTCCTCCTAACCGGGCGCCGAAAATCGGCCGCCCGCCTCCTCATCTTTCCTCGATCCTTCCCCGACAATTCACCACCAAAATATTAAGCTTCCCAATCGATCCATCTCTTCTTTCTCTATATTCTAGAAGAAAAACCAATCAAACACGACCAAACTTATAGCTTGAACAATAATGAGCCAAGCAGTGACCACTAGCTTACTCTGAAAAATGCATATACTTGAGACCAATGAATACAAAAGGGGCTACAATCAACAACCAACCAAAAGAACAGTGCTTCAGCTTAAATGAAAGGTGGAACTAGATTGAATTAGGAAGGAAAAGGCGATCTGGTTCGTAGCCTGTGTGCGTTTTTTGTGAGGGCAATAGTGAAAAATAACAACTTTTTTAATCGTCTTATAGTTTGATAAGGTCCGTGCTTGTGTAAAGATTGAAGCTTTAGGAGAGGGAAAGAAAGAGAATGGTCAGAGCTCGCCTCCGGTTAGAAATCCAAAGACTTCTGTTTTAACAACTAGTGTATCATAATGACTAAAAGGTCTCTACTTGGATCTTCGGAAAGAAAGAAACTTGATTCTGTATAAATAACAACCTATATGTACTCCAAGCCCCTTAATTTCATTTCGTCAAAAAGGATTTAATTCATACATTAGCTATTGCTAAAATAGACGGAGTCGAGATGTACTAAAGTATGCATATTATGATGAGCATTCTTTAGCTTTAAACTTTTTATTTTTTATTTTAAAGAAGATTAATTTCATCACATGAACTTCTTCTTTAAAAATAATTTTGGTTGGGTCAGTCGTGCTAGGCCCAAGCCCAAACTCAAAACGGCACATGGGCCGATCGGCCCGTTCCTCGACGTTGACCTAATTCCTACAGATATTTACTATATAAACTCATTACCTCATCATGAAAAAGGTACGACTTTAGAACCCTCGTACTTCTTTATTCCTAGCCACCAAAACCCTCACAAAAAGCACTGACTTGAGCGTCGGAGGGGCCTGCTGGCAATCAACCCCCGGCGTGCCTTTTATTATTTTGCAGGTATTCTCTAGTTAAAGTCACTCAGACACATGGATCTAAACGACGGCGTCCAGCCCCAGCAAAATCAGACAGAACCAAGAATCAATCCACAATGAGAATTATATTAAAATTCATATAATGCTTGTGAATTATAAAATGAAAGGTAATTAACCCTATTAATATTTTAGAGTTCAAGTTTAGACCCTGGTTTCTTCAAAAAATAATAACAGTATTAAATTGGAGTTGTGGAAACTGAGATTCTTAGAATCTAAAACGCCCTTTTCAATTACGCATTGAAGTGGGAAAAAAAAATAAAAAACATAAATGTTACGACGAGTTTGACTGGGCCAATAGAATCTGTTTGTAATCTTGAAGCCTAAGTTTTGTGTCTACGAGAGAGAGAGAGAGGGGCAGAGATGCAGATTACGCTGCTTTTCAGTTTTTACACGATGGAAGTGTATGATATAATAATGAAAGATGAAGAAAAAAGCAAATCTGCATGCCGAGAACTTAAGGTTTAATTATAATTGTAGATCGAAGGAACTGGGGTGGATGATTGCTTTAGGATTCTCAAACACATGCAAGTAATATATATAAATTCACCTTTGCAATCATCTTTCTCAACTCTTAATCCCATCATAAACCATATCTAAAGCTAACCAATTACTTTTAGTTGTTGTCTTTTTGTATTACATTTAAGTAAAACGTAGGAACTGAACTTAACACCTCTTAAGCATTTGCTTTTCAAATCACTAAACCTACGTGCATAAAGATCTTCCTTAATCTCTCTCAAATGTTTAAGTTATTGAAACATTTGGCACTATTTTTCTTGTACAAGCATAGGACTGACATGCTAAGCTTCCATATTAATAAATACATATCTAGTAAATGAAGGGGAAAAAAAACAAGGGTTCAAGTATGATGAGGTGGTGAAATTATGGTAGAGCTTTTGAGAGGGGAGGGGTCCTCATTGCTTTCCAGTAGCCAACCAAAAAAGAGGCCTGCATTTTTATTTTTATGCCTGTGTATGTCACATTTAATCTCCGCCACCCAATTCGCTTACTTTTCAATCATAAATGATTATATCGAACGGCCGGAGGATATTACTGTCACTGTATTATCATAAATGGGAAAAAGAAGAGATCTTAAGATGGCCAATGACGTGGGGTCCACACAACCCAAAGAGCCGTCCGGTGCATATACTAATTTATTGTACTACGTGTCAAGCAATGATGGTATGCACCATCACTGCCGCCTGCACTCGCATACACATATTATAATTTGCTGCCCCAGACTCCAGAGTACGGCTTAGAATGACCGGGTCCGGGAGGAAATAAAACAACCAAACTTAGTGAAATTTTAGTTTTATTCTTACGTGGAGACTCTGAAGTAGTCTTTTAAAAATCAGACCGAATCGGTCTGTTAGACCGAAGAATCGATGATCCGAAGCATGAAACAGTTCGATTTAACTTATTTTTTGTGTGATTGATCCGTTCATTTTATGGTCGGACCGGTAAAAACCGCTGAACCGGTGAAAGAAAGAACCGGCCGGTCCATTTAAAATGTCTTGATTTTGATGATTTCAACTTCAATTAATATTATGATTAGTGATCTTTTTTTTTAATCTTTCTGATGAAATATGACTAATGAGTTTTGTTATCTTATTTTGTACTGTGTTGGTGAACTTAAAAAAAAACTTGTATATTTTGAAGTTTGAAGTTTGAAGGTTTAAGTTAAATTTACAATTAGATAAATAATTAAATAGTATGTTTAAAAATTTTCTTCTATATATAATATATAAAATAAAAATTTATATATTTATTAGTTACCGGTTTGATCACGGTTAAATTATGGTTGAACTATTGACACTTGAATCAGTTGCTTCTCCGGTTCAGTCACCGGTCCGGTTTTTAAAATATTCGTTAATCCTTTTAAAAGTTTAACATTCATATTATCCCTTGAACGTCCAATCTAATTTTGAAAGCATTGGTAATAAATAAAGAGGATAAAAAATCTTATAAGGAAAGAGATCTCAATATGGTATGATCATATACCTAGTGGGTATATAAAAGATGTAATCTAAATCTCTCCTTGAGATCAGATTAAAAATTTTCCTCACCAAAGGTCCAAATTCCCTCACCCCCGCTAACATTTCCGCTTTCCGATAAAAAATATGGGATATGTAAACATTTAAACTTTTATCACAAGATTGAAAAGTGGGTCTCTATGTTACCACCTATTCATTTTGTACATAGATTCTATTTATTTTAAATCCAGGTCCATTTTTTCAAGTAGTAAAATAGGGCTCATTTTTATTCTGATAAAAAATAATAATAAAATAGGACTCATTTTTTATCTCACAAAGAATAACAAAAAAGAATCATATTTTTTCTTTTTATTTTTAATAAAAACTTAAAAATAGATACAAATAGGAGTCTTTTTTTATTTTATCTATGACCTATAAAATACTAGTAATAACCCTCTTTATATCTTTAAGTATATATACTAAGGACGAGTTGGGATGGACGACCACGCAATCCATCCCAACCGCCCATTTAATCCAATGGTGACATTCTCTCCCTCCCCCTCTCTGAAAGTTCTGGAGCCATCCTGCTCCTTCATTTAATCCGACGGTTTATATCTGTGGTCGTCTCTCCCTCTCTGAAAGTTCTGTAGCTATCCCATCTCGGAGCTATCTGTTCATTGAATGTTGTGCCTCCCCAGTTATATCTGTTCATTGAATGTTGTGCTAACTCAGACTGATTCTCTGATTTCTTTCGTCTGCTTTCTTCTTCTATATTTTTGCGTCTGCTTTCTTCTGTCTTCTTTTGGTTTGACTTTCTTCCGTCTTGTTTTGCTTTGACTTTCTTCCGTCTGATTTTTGCCTCTGCTTTCTTTCGTCTGCTTTTTCCGTCTGCTTTCTACTTAGCTTTGCTTCCGTCTGTTTTTCAATTTAGCTTGCGTCTGCTTTTCTTATTTGCTTCCGTCTGCTTTTCTTTGCGTCTGCTTTCTTTCGTCTATTTTTTTCCGTCTCCTTTTTCTATTTGCCTCCGTCTGCTTTCTATATTTGCTTCCTTTCATTATTATTTGTTCCTCATCAAAATTATGTTC
>JAOTBA010000007.1:12213900-12223973 GCA_025629845.1 Erythroxylum squamatum | reverse complement strand
TGTAAAAAAGTTATTATCTAAGTACAATGAATTTATTTCAAATATTATTTTTACGTGTTTAATAAATTATTATATTTATAATATGATTTTTATAAAAAATAATTTTATTAAGTTTATAATATAATATTTTCAAACTTTTAAAGTTTTTATAAATTATGTACAAAACTCTTAATTGATGTAGTTATTGACAAATTTTTTTTAACTTGTATAGTTGTATAAATATTGTTGTCTTTTCATATTATATCTATTGTTCAATAATCATTGTAAAATTTTATATTTTTATTACACATATTAAAAGAAATTAATTAATATCATGAATAATCTTAATGCATTTAAACTTTTTTTATTTTATTTTTCATATTTACACAATATATACATTATGCATATATGTATTTATATTAATCTTAATGAATTAATCACTTTATTAATCCTAATGTATCAATTTCAAAACAATATATAAGTAATTGAGTTATAAAAACAAATATGTTTTTATAAATACTTTTGATATGTTTTTATAAATTATTGTTTTTACTACTTTTGAAATTAACTCTTTTACTTTTTTTAAAATCATTATATTCTAATTAATCTAAATTTATATTCATAATTTTTCTCCTTTCTAGATTATAATATTAGAAGATTCATTCCTGTCACTCTAATTAAAAGTTTGTTAAGAGTAATTCTTTACTTGAAACCTTGATATAAGTTTAACTTTAAATCCTTCTCATCCTTAAGAGTGTTATAAGCATACTATATTTCATAAAAATTATAAAATTATAAAATTTTTTCTTTTTAATATATACATTATGTCACAACTTTAAATTATAACAACATATAATTATGATATAATAAAGTTATTAATTTTATCGAATATTAAAATACAAAATATTTATATCTTTTTATTTAAACCACTTAATATTTCATTTGAATAAAACTATAAGTCATTAAATGAAAGTGTAACATCACTAAGTTCTTAATGTTTTAAGTAATATTTTAGGTATAATGAGCTAAATATTAACACAATTTGTGTTAAAAGTCATTAAGTCAGGTTTAGATTGAAGGGTGCTACATACATTTGCATATCATTAATGAGAAAATACATTTTAAAATTAAATTCTTGAGATTATTTATTGGTATGAATAATTAGGAATTTTAATTCAATTGATTAGAAATTTGTATGAAAGTCATTAAGTTAATAGTTATACTTAAGAATTTCAATTCAATTAATTACAAATTTTAAATTTACTTAAATAATTTATTAACTATTATAAAAGAGAATTGATAAAACCAAATTCATTAACTATAGAAAATTTTGTTGTACGCGAATGATTATCTAAATCATTTTATAAAAGTTGATACAATTTACAAAATTAAGATAATATCATGTTATATAGACTAGAGAGTCGAGACTGAGAGAATATCATGTAATTGACTAATTGTACTTGATGGTAAGTTCGTCAACAGTTTGGATCTAATCATCTGTATGTACAAACATTATATTTAGTAATATAATATTAAAATAAAAAGAATATTTAGTAATGTAATATTTTAAAAAAAGAAAATTAAAAATACCTTCATCTTCATATATTTGATTAAAATAACCTTCAATTGGTCGATTAATTTCACTAGTCCCCTCCGCATTAATACCTGTGGTTGTAGAAAAATAAAAAAACACAATATTAGGTAAGATAATATAAAGATAGATAAAATAAATATATTAAAGGCTTCCACAGTGTGACAATGAAGTCGACCATGATGAGGAGTAATGACCCGACCACTAGTACTAAATGCAGACTCTGAAGCCGCGTGGATGATGGAATAGGTAACAAGTCCCGTGCAATGTTTTGCAAGATCGGATAATTCTATGTAGACGTCTTCCACTATGACAATATATCAAACGACTCATCTTCAGTTTTAGGAACATAATTTGCGAAAAAATATTTATCTAACTCCATCATATTGTAAGAAATCCTAGCCCTTTTTTCTTTCAAAAAATTTGAAAGAGAATCTGTCAATAATGGGTTAAAAGAAAAGGTCGAACTCGAAACTGAAGTTTGAGTTGAACTGCCTGCATCCCGATCATGAGTTTGTTGCATTCTAACTTCATAATCATGAAACAGTTGATATAATAATTGTTTCATGGTATGTAGACACTCTTGAGCTTCACCACTGTACAATGCATTATAAATATATTCAACCCCGTCCATCTTGTATCTTGGGTCTGTCCAACACATATAATACTGCAACAATATCTCCAACCTTATACCAATAAGAATTCAACTTCTCCGCCATCTATTCCGCCATAGTCCGAATCACTGCATTGGAGTTCAACATCCACAATGATAAAACATGCTTTATGTTGGACATAGTGCTAAAGATACAGTGCGAAGTTGGATATTTTGTTCCTAAGAATAATTCAGTCCAATTATTGAATAATTTCAACTTCAAACAAAGTTCTCTAGCCAAGTCTCGTCGATCCTCTGATGGTATATACTAAGAATCCCTTTCGACTAGTCTAATAAATAGCAGAGCATATGGGATTGCCGACTCCAACATCTCAAAGGATGAGTTTTTTCTAGTAGGACAATCCAAAACCAACTTCTTTGAATTTGGAATGCATAAAATTTGTGCACCATCTTCAAAAGTTTAAACTCTTTTAGGGGTTACACTCCAGTATAAAACACTATTCCGAATACATTCTATTGCTTCCTTTATCTTCTCCAACTCATCCTTCACAATCAAGTTAAGAATATGCACAAAACAACACATATGAAATAACTTACCTCCAACCAATAAGATCCCAACCCGCATCTTACCCTTCAACTTTTGAATCATAGCATCATTTGTGCTACAATTATCGACTGTGATGGAGGATACTTTATCGTCGATGTTCAAATCCATCAAATAGTCTTTTAACACATTTGCCAATTTTTCACTTGTATACATAAATGAGCCTATCATGAAAAAGCATACCAACATGAATCATAAATTCATACCATAATGAAAGAAAAAGTAAATGATAACAATATTAAAGAATCTAAATTACCTCTTTTAAAAAAAGAATATAAATTACCTCACAAGTCTATTTCATAACTTTCAATCATTATCAATATAATGTGTCGTCACCGCCATATAACCCTTCTTTTGGTTATCGACTATCCACATGTTCGTTGTTATGGTAATTCGTCCTTGAACACTCGACAATGATCTTAATGTTTCTCTCTTCTTTTCCTCATAAATTTTGACAATATCATTCCTCAATGTATTCTGACTTAGAGACTTGAAAGTTGGTTGGAGTGAATTAAGAAATATCCTAAATCATTTGCTTTCAGCCATAAACAATGGTTGTTCATTTCCAATAATCATATTAGCCATCAAAATTCTTGATCTATGGTTGTTAAAATTTATTACAGTCATTTCATTCTTTCCTTTCATAAGTTTAGGGCTAAAAAATGTTTGACCTCCTAAAATCATCTTCCTTCTAGTGCATGATTCCATATGTCCCTTTAAATGAGACGTTCCACCTTTCGAACCACTTGAATACAACTTTTAACAATAATTGCACTATGCTTTTTCAATTCTGTCGGTTGATGTAGTCTTCTTAAAGTGATTCCAAACTTCACTTTTATGTTGACTAACTTGAGTTCTAATTGAACTTTTATCGTCACTTAGTGTTGGAATAGAAGTTTCCACTTGTACCTCTGGTATTGGATTAGAAGTCTTGACTGAAGGAATATGTCATCCATCTGACAAAAAACATTTAAATACTTGAGGTTAGGAAATGTTTATGAAAATCAAAGAATGTCTAAACTTTAAATATGCTAGAGTTTCAATACTTGCATGTCAGAACAAAAGAACCAAGAAAATAACGTGGAAGAAGTTATATATACTCTTATTTCAAAATTCATCATCTTATTATTTCCAAAAATTTTCTTATCATTCCTGTTTGTAAACAAAATCACAGATCTCTGTGTGTGTGTAATTTTTCTAATATATATATGCTTAATGATGTTTTAACTATTATGTAATCTATTTTTTCTTGTTATGCTTCTAATGCAGTCTACAAGTTTCCTGATCAAAAGTATTGAAAAAGTCCAACCTGTTTGAAGGAGTCTTATAAAAGATTTCATGTACGCTACTTCTTGTCTAGTTTCACTTTTCTTTTTCGTTCCTATATCTTATGTAATTTGACACTTTACACCTAAGAGCTAGAGAAATTGAGAAATTGACTAGAAATGGAGTTCAATTAATAATTTAACTTGTATGTATATATATATACATACCCCTTGGATGCTCAAACTTTTCTAACTTGTTCGTTCAACCAACAGAGAAACTATGAAATGGGTAGAAAATATGTTGTTACAATAGTAGACTTCTACTAAGGACAAGATGAAAGAAAGGTGATTGAATGGAAAATTCATATACCTATTCTACTTGCAACAACGACAATTAGGGAGGTTGGGGGTTTTCACAAGCTGGTGTAGATACTTGCTAGAAGTTACCTTAAAGGCTCAGATATATACTGTCGTCTAGAATAGCTAATAGAAGAATATAATATTAATTATAGCGCTAATAAATAGAAAGGGGGTGGCAAATTTTGTTGTTGCTACAAGGAGTAATGCAATATAGACTCCCAATACTTTTTTTCAACCTCAAATGGAAACAACATCAAAGTTGCAAAAATGGAAGAAATATAAACTCTCAACCAATCACAGCACTAGAAAGCGGTAGTTTACTTTTCATTGGAGCACTTGGCTCATTGTAATCACAGTTTTCTTTTCAATAATCCCACTGAAATCCAAAATTGATAACAAACCAAATCCAAATGAAATCTCAAAGCAGGTGCCAACTGAATGTCTTCGCAATGGGATATCCTTGATTCTATCACAATGGGCTCAGTGTCTAAGCTCTAACGCAAACATCCTCTCCAGAACTTACCACACTATGTTCATCTGTGAAAGCTAACCCGTAAACACCACTAAGGTGAGCTCCTTTTATGGTCATCTGATTAGAGGCTGGCTTGTTTGATCATTTCATGATAATAGTTTTAAACTTTCAATCATGGCTATAAACTATATAATGAATAAGTATTAAGAAAAAATAGAGATTCTCATAATCACTAATATTGCTTAAATTACTTTTTCACACAATAAATTGTTTATTAACCATCTATATACTTAACATTTGGTATCAAAAGGATAATAAATTTTTTGTTAGAAATAATGCAATGTTGAAACCATAACCTTAAAAATAGTGCAGAAGAAACGAATCACAGCTATAGCTTTAAACATCAAAACCATGATGAGCAATAAAATGATTTACTAATGGAGTCTATAGTTATTCTCATAGCTGCAGTAGATGAGATAGGGAACTGATTTACAATGGAGGTAATAGATCATAACTCTCTATTATATAGTTCGAGTTGTAGCCTATAAGATGTAGATGTAGTTTGTAAACTTTTAGCTCTTTGAGCATGTAATACTGAAATTTATATAATATATAGATGTATTAATAAAGTTTAAATAAAAGAACAAACGTGCAGAATAATCTCATAAATTTATAACATTAACCATCTTTTTTCCATTAACTTTCATTTTGAAAAGGGAGTACATATCATTTTAGTTACTCATGAATAATCTAAAGAAAATTGAATATAATATAAAGAAAATGACAAAGAATAATCTAAAGTTAGAATGTAATTCAAGAATGGTGGGTATTAATGAAAGCCATCCAGTACCCAACTTCAACAATAAAGGCCACAGAAAGTTTGAACTAACAAGGAACATTACTTCTCTTTTCCGTGATTGATCTAGACATAGGCAATCCCAAATGCATTGGAGTCATTAAACATTGATCCACATATCGAAATACACTTAAGAGAACAACAGTGTGAAAAGGAAGGATAAAAGACTATAGTTGATATTGGAAACTAAAACTTATATAAAACAACTAACAAAAAAAATCTTTGCAGAATTTCATCAAACACATTACAAGTAGTATCCCATATTCCTAATATCAACATACAAAGTTCTCAAATTAGCCACGTCAGTTCTCAAAACAACCAAATTGTCCAAGAGAGAATGAGAGATTACCTTATTAAGTACGTTAGACTGCTCACCATTGGTTGTTTGAGTGTTATTGACTTCGATAGTTCGACATGCACACGATAGTGACGATAGAAGAAGAATAACGAAGGAAGAATAAGAAACAAAGAAGAAGAATAGAGAAGTAAAAGCAACTGGGGTGAGGGGTTGGGGTCGGGGATGAAAGGAGATGGATGGAGGCAGTGCTGAGGCTGAGGGGTTAGCATCGGGCGAGATTGTGAGAGTAAGGGAGGAGGCTGGGCTGCTGGCAGTGGCATTCGTTAATCAGAGGCAAAGCGACATCATTTTTGCTTGCAACAAAATGACATCGTTTTGTTTTGTCTTTTATTAATTGTCTTATAAATTAAATGATGACATTTTACTCTTAAAGCAAAAAAACGTCATTTTTTTTATGGAAGAAATATTTTTAACATAAACAAAACGACGTCGTGACTCGCGACCCATGGCCCGTTACTTACTGACCGTGGCCTGACCCGTTTTTTTGGGCCATACCTGTTAAAGAAGTGCTCTAAAGGCAATCACCTTTAGCACTTATTGTACAAATCATTTTATTATTAATAAAGCCATTTTTCATTATTTCGACGTTCATACGTTTATGGATTTGATGTTGATCTTAAATTGATTTAATGAAATCCTTGATACAAAACATAACATGGAGGAAATTATGATGAGATCATGATAATGAGCTTCCTATCATATATAATTATGTTAGTATGTAAACTTTCCCTAATCATAGGATTAATGAGATGGGATATCATTAATCCGGATAGATTAGCGCATGTTAAACTCCTTGATTAGATCAAACAATAGATCTCATAAGCTGTAGACATGAGTTGTTTAAAATTAACATGTGGATGCTTACTAAGGGTAGTAAGTACATTGGATTGACCTACTATGAGACAATCATATGGATATTCCATTCTAGTTTTAATGATAGTCTCATCATAGCAATGGTGCAAGTATCCTTTGACTTAAGGTGCTCAAGGATATCTCGGATACTGATCCTATGCATTGACTTCATTCATCGATGCCTTTTAGGGGTTACTCATAGGGTGATGATTGGGTACAACCTGAGGTATTTGGAGGAAATTGAGTAGCCAATAAAGGATTCACCACTCCTGATAGAAGGAGATGATACCCACGGCTTCCTTTCGGGGTCATTACTCGGGGGTCTCTAGCCAGAGCAGATATGTGTCATGAAGGGAGTCTTCAATGATACATAGAGTAATGAGATCCTTAAGACAAGATCTAATATCACTTGGACTAGATATGATGTAGTCAGTCTAGTGGGAGATGACACTTTGACCATACTCTGAATCAAGTGGGGTATAGACGTTGAAAGGATGAATTACATAGCAACATTGCTTATGGAAGTTCGTAGTCAAACCACTAACTTTTCGATCAATTGGGGGTTATGACGTGTTGCTAGATACTACTCTTGACTTACTTTAATTAAGTGTTAATTCAAGTGGCCAACATAACTGAGAACCTAATAGGTCACACATATAGGAGATCCGAAGGATGAGTAAAATGGCCTTGAATGGTGATTCAAGATATGAGAGAGTGTTTCAAGATTGTATCATGATGTGATCGTGATAGAAAGCGTTACATGGAATGGATTAGAAACAAGTGTTGTTGGTTGCCAATTTGATCATTAACTTCCCAAAACTTCCATTAATGCATATTATTAATGATCATTAACTTCTCATAACTTCCATTACTGTATGCTATTCATGACCATTAACTTCCCATTAATGATGGGGGTTATGGGAGGACAAAGAGGACAAAAAATAACCATCATTTTCGTGCATCTTGTGTAAGACACAAGAAAAAGAAAGGTTCTTTTTAATACACACACTCTTTTTCTCTCTAACTCTCACGAAAGTTCTTATCTTTGCTAGCACAAAGAAAGAACTCTAGCCATCTCCTACCGAGGTTTCATCCTTCTATCTTTGTGTGGACTTTCATTAGAGATGGTCTACGTTGATCGTTGTGGTTTATGACAACCCAATGCGAAGAAGATTAAAGAACAAAAGAGATCGTTGGGAAGGTATGTAAACATATTACATTTCAAATTTTTGTTTTCTATATCTATATACATGAGTAGATCTAGTTTTTGAGATTTTGTTTTATTTTCTACTGTGTATATTTGATATATATTATATATGAGATGCATGATCATAACCTTACACATTACTTATTGAAGGAAGAAGAAAAAGAATTTTCAAGTGAAGCCTAAGGAGTGGGTGTAGGCCAAAAGATGTTTGTTGAACAAATATAAACTAATTTTATCTCTCTTTTCCTACCCTCTTAAATTATTATTGGAATTACTTTGTGATTATCTTATATGAATTTATTATAATCATTCATTATAATTCTTTTGTTAGTTTACAAATATGATAAAATCACATATAATTCACTTCCTTTTCGTGTGTTGTTCGAGGAATAATAATTGATTTTAGAGTGGATCTCATTCATTGTATATAGATTTCTATTGAAATTTGAGTAAATTTCATTATGTCATAATTTGGTTCATTTTTTTAGCTAAAAGGCCCAAGACATTAATGTTGCTCTATTTTTCAATAGAAATGATTGCATGTTTTGGACAATTAGGATGAAATTCTTTCTTAAAACTGGAGATTTTGATTTATAGGAGATTGTAGAGTACATAAAGTGAAATAAGAATGAAAATAGAATTATTTCATTAAATATTAAGTCAATGTAGATTTATTCTTCATATTAGATGAAAATGTGCTTTTCAAAGTTTTAGTGTGCCAAAATGTTCATAATATTGGGTACATACTTGATCTTACATATGTTAACAACTATCATATTGATATTGGTTTTAATGATATCAATATTACTCATAATGAACTTGATAATGATCTAAATGACAATTAAGAATGAAGTGAAAAGAAGGAGAAAGACTAGAGAAAGAATAGAGTACTAAAAATCACATAAGATGATATAAATGATTCCAAAAGTAGAGACTTGGATGATAATGTGACTCACATATGCTTTATGACAAATAATGATGAAGTATTCCTTATTTCAAACTTTTTTAATGATAATGACTATGATGATAATGGTGATGATTTTGCTTATAAAGAACTTATTGAATGCATATCAATGATGAGCTTAAAAAGGAAGAACTTATCTTTCAAGGATAAAGAGGTTAAAAAGTTCTTACATTTATAATTAAAGATAAGAAAATTGAAATATGATATGCATGATAAGCTGGGATCTTAGAGTATGGTTGTTATTGACGATAAATGGATGATTTGTTACATTACACATTGAAGAAGGAAATCAATTTCTCAAAGAATCATTGTCTAAGTTCACTATAGAAAGTGAAAAATTAAATAATATGCTTGAAGAGAACTCTAATAATAGGTATAATAATAGTTTTACTTATGAAAATGCATCATCTAATACTAAGACAATTTTTATAAGGGATAAATATTTACAATATGAGTCTATGTCTAATCATCTCAAAAGTGTATTGTATCTTGTAAATGTGTACAAAATCACAAGCTTATCCATTATCCCCTTGGTCCCAATTAATTTTTTTATGCAAGATCTTCTCAAAAGAATATGTAATATCCTTCTCATTTATATAGGCCTCTTTATCATCTAAATTGTAACATCCAGTCCCCATATTAAGGGTTAGGACCCGAAATTTTGGTACAAGTGAGCTCAAAGAGAAACTAAGACAAGGAATTTTCTTGTTCATGCATCATGTTAGCATATGTGCATATAAATATGGAATGTTTTCGTATAAAAAGTGGTACATGCATTCATTGACAAATTCTGGGTATAATTGACGTTAATGTGATTGTATATGACTTTGCGAAAAGGAATGTGTTTGTGCATACTTTGTTCCTTGTTGAGTTGTTGTTGGGTTTTGCTTTGGAATGGAATGTTGGAGTTTTGAATTGTGTTTGAGATGAATTGGATGAAGAGTATGTAGTA
>JAOTBA010000007.1:12199710-12212324 GCA_025629845.1 Erythroxylum squamatum | reverse complement strand
ATCTAAACATGTACAAGATAAAGAATGCCTTTAAATAATTTGTCACTAAACTACAACCAAAGCGATTGGCTGTAGGGAATAAACCAACAGTAAGTTATATGTGAAAGATCAAATTTAATAGAAGGGTAAAGTAAGTTAAAGAGCCAGCTAAATCAGTTAAACAATCAAAAGATGGATAAAATGAAAAAAAATGGAGCACATATATAATTTAAATGAAAAACTAGGAGCAAGAAAGAATCAAACCCATCAAGATTTAAGTGAATTAATATAATTATTCACGTAATCTTATCTTAGTCATGTTAATAAATTAGAAGATTAATCATTGCATGACTATTTTGTACATAGGGAATATTACATGTACTTTGTTCATTGATGTGAGAAAGAGGAATTTTTAAGTTGCATAATTATTGCGATTAGGGAAATTGTTTGGAATCTATATTGTAAGGATTCCTTTTGACCTTAAACCGTGGTAAAGCAAGAAGATTATAAGAGTTTCTCTTAAGCTATATAAAAAAACGATGTTGTATGAAGAGTTTAAATTTTAAGTGAGATTTATGGGATGGAGATAGGACAAAAGTTATTTGGCCGAATTATTATAAATTAAATTTGTCTCTTTTCTCTACCCTCTTTATTTATCATTAAGATTACTTTGTTATTATTTTATATGAATTTTTCATAATTATTCATTAAAATAGATAATTTATTTATTAGTTTACAAATAAAAATAAAAATAAAAATAAATACATACAATTCAACTCACATATACCATCCGAAGACGATCATATCCATCTTAACTTCTATGTATTTGATAAAATAAGTCCATAAATGAAAATAATATTTTCTTATACTTCTATGTATTTGATTACTTTAATTAATACTTTTAAATTAGATTCAATTATGTGTATTTATCGTATGCGGTAGAAAGAAAAATAAAAAACTAAAGGAACAATTTTCATAGGAACACAAAAACTGAATCAAAACTAGCTAGCTGAATTTCAATTCCATATTAAATTTAGCTGCATTGATTTTAAGTTTAAAATGTCAAAATTTTTTAATTATATGTAAATCATAATTGATCATTATTTTGATTATAGTAATAGCAGTCAAGACTAAAGCTACCATATGATAAATTTTCCAATTAAAATGGTTAAATTTAAAAATTAAAAACAAGAAAAATAGCATCATAAAATTTTCTCATCTACCAATATCCTGAGCACTAAGATTATTATTACTAACAAATCATTCATGGAGAAATTTACGTTTCACATGCTTACAGTTACTATTGATCAGTACATACAACTATAGATACAATATACATACTCTGGGCTTCTTGCCACTTAAGACCTTTCTTTCTATGTGTAAAGTATTGCACACATTGCTTGATGAATCCCAAGCAACCCAAATTTAATACCATATAAGTTGGACTGCAGCAATAAGCGAGAAATATAATACCTTCACTTGATTACAAATGACGATCTTATGCCATTGGTGCACAAGAAGTGCAAATTGAGTATAGACACTTTCCTGCACCAAGAGTTTTCAAAGCGTTCCCTTCCGTTGTCAGTTATGGTGGCTAGGCATCCAAGTAGGCAGTAACATGGTGGGTGGTTCTTGGCTTGAACTTACTTCTTCAACTTCCGTACATGTCGTTGGGTAGCTGCTCCATGGCATACACACACTTCAATAACAATGTACAAGTGCAATTCTTTCTTTTTCTTTCCTTTGATTAAATGAAAACAAAAGACTTCTTATCATTTTCTAGATTACAGCATGCCAATAAATCCGTGAATCTGAAAAATGATAAATCATTTGTTCTTGTTTAATAAAAAAGAAGAAAAAATAATTGTCTCAAACAGAAAACGAAAGGCATGCATGCACGTAAAGATGGACCTGGCATTTCACGTTTTAGATGACTTCTTCTAGCACACAACACATTGGTCAAATATAAAAGTTCTTAAGTTTCCCAGGACATTCCGCGCAACAGTTGTTCTTCATTTTATGTTACTACCCAACACTGCCTTATCTCCTTAGACATCTACGAGGAAATGTGATTTCTATGGTTGTACAGTTGTGTGTGTGTGTCTGTGTGTTTGAGAGAGATGACCTCATGCTCAAGAACTGCAGTGGCCGTGGTACAAGAGCTGATGAGGAATCTAACAAAGGATTTTGTTCTTCCCAATTTGCATGCTGAGATATTGCCTTCTCCTTCGCCTTTTCCTTTTCCTTCACCTGGTTTTGCACATATAAGTGAAGGCGTTAAGTGCATGGTATGAACAGATAAATGGAACATCATATCTGTTGATTCAGAAATTCCACCTTCTTTTCAAGCAGATTGTTTTGTTCTCGCAATTTCTTATCCTGAAAACCCAACAAATAGTTATTTAGAGCTTGCAAGTTTGCTCCGTAGTTTGAGCACTATATCCACCATAATAGAATATAGTACCCAGCCACTTTTAAGGCTTAAGAAAGAAATCATCGAAACTAGAGAGCTCGAAGAAATAAAGATTCAAAGAGAGTGAAAAGTCTCATTCTCTTCACTGATTAAGATAAGGACCATAAGAAACAAATAGATTTTTACACTGATCATCATATCTTGCCTCTACTTTTATCAAAAGAGTAAAAAAAAAGTAAAAGCAAAAGATGCAATACATTTTTAAATATAAAACTACGAACTACATTATATTTTGGTGCATGGTTTTCACTCCCTAGGAGATTGAAGCTGGGGCTCACCTTTTTCTGAAGCTCTGAGATGGTTTCATGCATCACTTGGTTCTGCAAGTGAAATTCGAACTATTAGATATACTCATATCCTATACTCAATAAAGTTCTTTTGACTTCCATGCATACCTTTCTTGATCTTACGTGCTTAAGAGCAGAATCGAGTTGTTGCTCCAGAGTTTGGAGCCCCTTGAAGCTTAAAGAATCAAGGTCTTCACCCATAAAATTCCTGCACAATAAAAAAAATAAAGTGAATTGCAGCAGTAAAATTTTAAATTGTGATTGATTTCAATTATATTCGTATTCTGCAACCTTCTTTAATTATGTACAATATTTTAAGTTTAGTATTTTTATACTAAATTTTAATGGAATAATAATTCTTCTTTAGTGAATTGACAAATATAAAAAATATTTTTTTAAAAAATAACAATTTTTACTATTTTTAAAAATTATGTAAATAAGTTTTACTTTAATTTGTCATTATTTTAATTTATTGCGAACTTCTATAAAATTCTGTAATAAATTATCCTAATTAAATTATTTTAAACAAATAAATATATTATTTCTTCAAGATAATACTTTTGGTGCACTTAAATTACAAATGTTCATGGTTAAGTATTTATGTAAATAGCAAAACATGTAACTACTAGGTATTTTTATAAATAGCATAATATAAACCTTATAGTCTCATAAATTAAAACTTTATTATAAATTAATATTTAATACATATAATTAATTACCAAAGCAAATTTATTTACAATTTATATATTTTGAATATTTTAACTTTAAACTATATTGATTAATAATTATTAAATTAAAATTATTTTATTTTTAGATATTAATATTTAAATTAATTATAAATTTTAATTTAATTATTGTAAATTCATAATTAATATTAAATTATTCATAATTCTTATTACTACTTAATATTAAATAACTGGATAATATATATTTAATTAATAACAAATTATATTATAAAAAATGCATAAACAAAAAACCATTTTTAAAAATTTTTATAAATTATGAATATTAAATGAAATTAAAATATAAAACAGAAATATTTTTTTTTACTAAATCTGAAAACGAAAGCTAAAAGTTAAAAAATAAATAATAAAAATATCCAACAAATATGAATATTAATCCTAGTTAGACCTCACCAATAGCCCTTGCTGCTTCTCACAGCAAACTGAGCAACAGATAGCTCTATAAGATAATCGATATCAAAGGTCAAGAGCATGCTAGAGAAGGAAACCACTAGCTGAGTTTCACAAGAAAAACGATAAGTTTATGGCTTTATCCTCCTTTTTTATTTTTTATTTTTGTATAATCTCAGAACCACCTGAAATTTCCTTTCTTTCTCTTCATTCCATCTCAAAATCATACGTGTTGCAGACTGCAGGCCGCCATATCACTATACTCAGGGACGGAGCCATATATAGGGGAGGGGGGCATGGCACCCCCTTTCAAATATTTTTTAAAAAAAATTACTTATATAATTAAAATTTTTAAAATTATAAATATAAGTAGTCCCCTTTAAAAAAAAATCCCTACCTTTAAAAATCTCGGCCCCCTCTTAGAGTTGAGTCTGGCTCCGTCCCTGACTATACTACAGCCCCAGCAACATAACAATATCACTAAACAATTGCGGATTGATACGGTGAAGGGGACGACCTCTAGCTACCAACCCTGTGCAGTAGTATTGTTTTGTGGTAGAAAGATGATATGCCACTATTTAGTATTTAGGTTCAAACCTTTGGTTTCTAAGCAGAATCTCTACTCGAGCCTTGAGCTTTGCATGATCCAGAGTCCAGCTGATCTGAAAGTTGTGATCGAATTTATCGCGCAGTTATATCATAACATTGTGAATTAAGGAGATTATTTAAGCGATTGGTGCAAAGGCATACATTGTTTTCAGTATGATTTGCATCAAGTTGCCTTTCAGCACATGAATATCCCTCGTACCGTTCAAGGATCCTCTCCATGCTGTCACCATAAAAGGACGAGAAATGTAACATATGCATATTACTAGCTACTGTAGCTAAACAGAAACTTTCAGGAACGAAATATTTAAGAAACTTGAAGAACTTATATCTTATTTGCTTTTTATATGAAATTAAAAGTCTATTCACAAGGAACAATCATGCAATCAAAAAGTCAAACTTTTACAAAAAGTCAAATAAGTATTATTAAAATGTAAAAGCAAAGGATTAATCTTAAGTAAAAAGAAGATAAAAAGATAAAATTAGCCCAAAAAGATATTGAATATTTAGGAATAGAATTTACCAATGGATTTCTAAAAGTACAATCAAAAATATCCTTGAAAAATTACATCAATTTATCTTCTTTTTACTTAAGATTAATCCATTGTTTTTACATTTTCATAATACTCTTTGACTTTTTGTAAATGGTCGTCTTTAGTTTTATTTGAAAAAATAATGATAATGAAAAGTCTTCTAATTTTTCTAAATTATTATCCATGAATTGTTGGTAAATTTCAGGGGCTTGTTTTAGTTTGAATGGTAATATATTCCACTGATAGTGTTTATGTGGGAGACATGTAAAAACAATTAATGGTTTTGTATTTTCATGCAATCTTAGTTGCCAATATCTAGATTTTGCATCTAAAGTGTAAACGAGAAATATTCATCAAAGTATTTAGTACTTATCCAATTTTTAAACAAGCGGACACTCTGAAAGACAAATAGTATTATTATCCAAAATTGATTATATTTTTAATTAAAAAAGCTACATTACCAATAGCTGGTGAACATTTAGTAGTCAACAATATTATAAATAACAAAAAAGTATTTTTAAATAAAAATTATTTATTCCCTTTTTATTTTATTTTGTAATCTAAAATATTTAAATTTTCATTTATTATCTTCATAACCAATAATTATAGATATTTATATCTTATTTAAGAGTTATTCATACTATAAATTTATTGAGATTAGCATATCTACGTTGCTTCCTATTTTAGCATTTTCATTTTCATTAATTCTAGACTAGAATTACACTACTAGTCATGCGAAACTCCTGAATTTTCTCAAATTTGCATGCTTTTGTAGCATGTAAACAGCCACGTAACAATCATAAAGTATAGATGAATCTGTTTATCTAATAAGGAATAAGAATGTTTATGTTTAATGAGTAACAAATTTTCAGTAAAAATGTTACTGAAGTCAAATGTTCAGTAAAAATGTTTCGAAGTAAATATCTTACGAAAACGTAGTTGGAGTCTTATGGCAGCAAAACAAATGAAGAGGAAGAGTTATGCATGTATGTAATACAAACTTTGATAATTTCATTAACCATATGTTAATATGGGGAAGAAAAATAGAAATTTTATCATAATTAGTTTAGTTTCTCAAGACTCCTGACCTCGTCAGTCCATTCTCTAGTGCAAAAAAAGGCGCACACACACATAACACACCTGAAATGGAATTCGCTATGCCTTTCAGCTTCACTGCAAATTTAGTTCTTTCCTAATTGTCTAACCTTTCTTCTCTCTCTCAAGCTATCTGTCTTCCTAAGCAATCGGCTCATGGTTTCCCTCAGAAATTGAAACTAAAGCCGCCAAACAGAAACTGCCTAACCATTATACATTTACCTCCAAACAAATCAGGCAAAATAGCTCGTTCAAATATTGCATTAAGAATTATCTTCCATAGCCTTACAAAGAAATATAGAAGAAGCAAAACTCCAAATTAAAGACATGTCTGTAAACTAACACAGAGATGAGAAGAGCTGAAAGAAAGACCGAGGAAGGGTACTAACCAGGAATCAGAAGAGTATTCAGAGACCTTCCCTTTACCAGAGAAGACGATCAAAGCGATGTCAGCATCACAAAGCACAGAGATCTCATGGGCTTTCTTCAACAATCCTGACCTTCTCTTGGAAAAAGTTACTTGCCTATTGATCTTGTTCTCAATTCTCTTCAACTGAACCCTTCCTCTCCCCATATCTGGTTAGCCCTTGAAGAAAATCCTCCTCGTTTCTTCTTCAGCAACAAACAGAATCCAACACGCAAATCAATACTATACATGACAATCAAAAACCTACTTACCAAGAAAGAGTGGTAAAGAAACAGGAGAAAAGAAAAAAGCAAGAAAGAAACAAACTTTAGTTTTAGAGGAAGAGAGGGAAAAGGAAAAAAAAAACTTGCTTGCTTACTCTACGTGCGTGAGCGAGTGACTGGCGCCGTTGAGCGTATCGATACCCTTTCTGGCAGGGAGAGGCTCTCACTCCGCGAGTTTGAGATATTAATATTATACGCAGGAAGGTATGGTGTGCTAGTGTGAGATTTAAACGTGGGAAATGTTGAAAGTGCTTTGGGAGTGGAGAGTTGTATTGATGAAAAGAATGGTGGTATTGAAAAAAAAGGTGGTTTCGTCAAATGCGTTGTCAATTTTTGGTTAGCTGAGAATCCAGTGTCTGTATTGGATTCGCTCAATCACCCGCAAGCTATTATATTTATCCAGACACATCACATCAGGATGTACGAGTACGACTATCTGAACAAGATCGTCTGTTCTAATGGGGTTACTTTGTTTCTCTAATCCGACTGCCATTGGTTACTTTAGGCAGAGCAGGGATAAACATCTAGCTGTGACGACGTCTTTTTACACGCTTAATGCGTGATTTTTTTCAGTCATAATTTACGCAATTTTTTTTTTTACAATAAAAACATAAATTTATGATCTTATGATCACAATAGAAGGTCGATTCATCCTCACATTAGTTATTTACTGAAAACTATATCTAAAATTTTACTATAATTTAATTTGTGAAATATTAATTATAAAATTGTTACTATAATTTATTTTGTCATTTCATATTGACCGTATGGCTGCTTTTCTACTTGAAAGGGATAAGAGAAGTTTGCAAAGGTTACAGGTTGGTATCTGCCTGTAGAAATACCAACTTTCAAATAATTAAGAAATAAAAGCTTAAACAAAGTGGGAAACAAAAAAAGCTAAGGTATTGCAGGTGCAGATAGTCTTGTTGTCTCTGATTAGGGGAAAGCAGTGAAAGGGAAACAGTGGAAATTGGAGATTGATTGCAGTACTTTTCTGTTATATCCAATTTGGTTCAGGAGGCATCGTAATGATTGAGAGTTTTCACGTGGGAAGTGGCCAGCCTAAGTTTCACAGTAATAGGTTAGATGCTTCGTCCTTTACCTGTAGACCTTGACATTGCCTTGATTGCCCAAATACATGAAGATAGAGGGAGCGTTAAGCCTGGCAGTAATTTCTTTTGCCTTTATACAAGCAAAGTAGTCCTTTCTCCGCTTAGTGATCAGACCTTGTAAGGTACGTATTCAAGCCTCGACTTCGTATTGGGTTTTTGTTTGTTATTTCTATTTATGTTAAAGGTGGTGAAAGAAAAGGGACCGACTAATTCATGCTGATTATATATATATATATATATATATATATATGAGTGAACATGAGGGTTACATGCTAATTTGAACTATTTGTGAAAGAAAATGCTTTAAATATATCGCTTCCTTGCATATCTGCAAGACTTGATATAATAGAGGTTTCTCAAAGTTGATCAATATAAAAGTCCATAGATTCAACCTTTATCCCTCCTACAAGATCTACGAGAGAAAAATAAAATGTATTTTATAAGAGAAAAAAATGGTTCACAAGTTAAATTACAATATATCTTCTTAATTTTAAAAAAAAGTCACAAGATTAAAAGTGGAAAGTTAAGGTTTTTTGAGTTGCAACACAATTGAACACAACAACATCAACTTCAATACACAAAGCTCCCCGTTTTGCGAGAGTTGGGGGAGAGACATCAATTAAATTGTGTCATCCTCATTTTATTATATATTATGTTCATACTGTTAGATTTATGATACGTTGTTTTTTATCCATATTAAATATGTTAAAATTATATGCAGCTCGTTTAATAGGTCTCACTATCAACTTTAAAGAAGGATGGTTTTTAAACATATTTAAAGCATATATATGTAATTCATTTAATAGGCTTTAGCTATCAACTTAAATTTGGATTGAATACATAATAGAAGAGTTTTTATTGGTGGATTTATACTATATCATGTTTGTCCATAATTGAGTCGTGAGGGAGATTTTTAATTCATATATACCCATTTAATAGGCCTCACCATCAGCTAAGCTCTTGGGATTGATTTCCAATTACAGCAGACTCACCTATTACTTTAAACTTTTTGGTTAAATGGCTTCTTAATATAGGATTAAAGTCATTTCTGAATCGATATTTGTAGATATTCGTTCATGTAAATTTTACTTATAAGATATTTAATTTTGGGTGTGTGGAGGACATGTTTAAATTGTTAAATTTCAACATCGATTAAGAATAAAAATTAATAAGGATTTTTATATAATAATGTTTTCATTATTTAATATCTTTAAATTGTAAGATATAAATTATATATTTACACACACACACACCACTCTTTTTCCTTTTAAATGAAGATTGTGACAAATTAAAAAAATAAGTATAAGAAATTATTTTAAGCATAACGTTATCTCCATGTTATATATAGTCAAAAATTAACATACCAACAAAAGAATCGTCAAAAATAGATACACAAGAAGTTGAATTATATGTTAATATATATCTAACTCTATATTTAACCACATTGCCTGCAATTGACACTCAAAGTGGGTGCATAAGTAGAATACTGTTAAAAGGGTTCTTCTATAAAAGTTATTTAGAAAGACAAATACACTTTATTCACGTTGAGCACAAGATATATATATAGAGTTTACAAAATTGTAAGATAAGTTTAGATAATGTCTATCTAAACTGTAGGATAAGTATCAATCTAGATACATAATACATAATAATGGTTACAATAGATATGAACTCTAGTTATCCTTATCACCCTCCCGCAAGTTAAACTGGTGTTGGCAAGACAGTCAGCTTGTTCTTTAAATGATGAAAAAGATGCTTTCATAACGGTTTGGTTAAAACATCGGCCAGTTGATTGGTAGTTGTAATATAACGCACTTGAAGTTCTTTGTTAGCAACTTTATCTCACACATAATGAAATTCAATTTCCAAATAGACCGTGTATGGAAAGTAGGTGTAGTAGTGAGATAAGTAGCACTTAAATTATCACACCATAAAATAGGAGAGGATGTTGAAGGAATACCAACTTCTTGCATAATTGATTGTAACCATTGTAACTCTATTATAGCAATGGCAATAGCACGATTCTCAACTTTAGTAGATGATTTAGCCACCGTTCTTTGTTTCCTTAATCCCCATAATATTAAATTGTTACCAATATAAATAGCAATGCTTGTAGTACTCTTACGAACATCAACGCTGCCTTCCCAATTAGAGTCATTGTAAGTTGAGATATGAAAAGAACTTTAGCGTCTTAACAAAATACCATGATCAATAGTGCTAAGAAGATATCTAAGTATTCATATAACTATTGTCCAGTGTTGATCAGTAGGTAAATTCATGAATTGAGAAACCTTGTTAAGTGCATACAAATATCATGATGAGTTAAATAGAGGTATTGCAAGCCTCTAACAGTACTTTAATAAAGAGTAGTGTCCGAAAAAGAAGTCCCATCATGAATACTCAATTTTACTTTGTCACAAGTTGGTGTAGCAACACTATTTACATCCTTCATATAAGCTTTGTTCAACAAAACTTTTATATATTTGGATTGAACTAGTAACAAACCATCTAAAGTTCAATGTGCCTCCATACTGGCCCAATAAGTAATAAAGACATCCTAAATCCTTTAGTGCAAAGGATTGTTGGAGAGATTGAATTATGTTGGTGACCACATGACTATTTTTCCCATGATAATAATATCATCAACATATAATAAACAAAAAACTTGAACTGAACCAAGATGGAGGATGAAGAGAGAGGTATCAATCTTTGAACCCTTGAAACTAAGTTTGATTATGCATTTAACAAACACTTACACCACTATCGAGGTGTCTGTTTCAATCCATAAATAGATTTTTGTAATTTACAAGCATAGTTTGGATATGTAGGGTGAGCATACCCTTGCGGTTGTTGCCTGAAGACATTCTTATCAAGTGAACCATGTAAAAAGGTGTTAGAAACATCCAATTATCGAATCTCCTAATTACTAGATAAAGCATATGATAATAAAAGACAGATAGTGGCAAGTTTAATAACTAGACTAAAAGTGTTCATGTAATCTACATCTGGTCGCTGATTGAATCACTTTGCCACTAAATGCTCCTTCTATCGATCAACCGTACCATATGGCTTTTGCTTGATACGATATACCCATTTGCCTATAACTATATAACCAGCTTAAGAAGGGGGCACTAAAACCCAAACGTTGTTATGGATCATTGGGTTATACTCTTCTTTCATTGCTTGTCTCCACTCTTCAGATTTGTTGACTTGTTTATAAGTTAAAGGTTCAATTTTAGAGGAGGTAAAATATTGATGAGGGTTAAGAGTACCAGTTTGAGACCTGGTAACTATAGGATGTCGATGAGTTAGTGCAATAATATCAAAATTGTAATGAGTTAAGTCAACAATTAAAGGCAATTTAGATGATGTTGTAAAAGAGCTATCTGGTGATGTATATGCACAGATAAGGAATTATCAATGATGGGTGTTGTGGTGGGACTAGGAAACATGAATTGATAGTTTATGGGTGGTGTAAGTGTGTTAGCTGAGGAAATAAAAGGGAAATCAATAGTGGGTGTGGCTTGGGGTTGAGATGAAGTTGATGCATGGCGTATCGATAGGGTTGATGATGTTGTCCTTATAGTAAAAGGTGTTTTTGAGAAGTTGGAATTGGTTAAGGTTCTTGCATTAGGCAAGGACTGAGGTAATGGTGAGTGAGGTAGGAGTTTGAGTGAATTGTGATGGTAAAAATATAGTGGATGGTGAGGAATCTTGAACACTAGAACTCCATTGAATATTTGGAAAAAGAAAACTCCTGTTCATCAAAAACAACTTGACGTGAGATAATACACTTTTCAAATTCAAGATCAAGACAATAGAAATCTTTATGAAGTTTGCTATATCGCATTAAAACATAATACTTGGGACAAGGTGCTAAGCTATGTGGAGCATAAGGTTCTAACCAAAGATAACACAAGAATCTAAAACATGCAAATTACTGTAATCGGGACTTTGTTGAAAAAGATTTTGATATGGATTAGAATGAGAAAGAATAAGTGTCGGCAACCGATTTGTTATGTAAATTGTAGTATCAACAACGTAACTCCAATAATCTGTAGTAATGGAGGAATGATGAAGTAAATCCAAACCAGTCTCCTATAATATGTCGGTGGTTTCTTTCCTCACATCTATTTTGGCCTGTAGTTTTAAGATGGGAGATGCATTGAGTTATTCCATTTTCAGGTAAATATGATTGCAAGAGTTGATATTCCCCTCCCTAATTAGCTTGAAATCTTTTTATTTTTAGATTAAAACATTTTTCAACAATATGATGAAACTTGATAAAAATGCTAAGCACTTTAGATTTATACTTAATAAAATAAATCCAAAAATATTTAAAATAATGATCATAAAACAGTACATAATATCGGTTGCCATCCACTAAAGAAATAAGAGATGGACCCTAAAGATTAAAACAAATAAAATCAAATGGACTGTTAGCTTTAAAATGAGAAATTGAAAAAGGCAACTTATGACTCTTACTAACATTAGATGTCGGACCCCGTTCCCGGAGCCCGGCGGTCCCGGGACACCGGCCCTGCTGATGCCCGCTCCCGAGACTCTGCGACTGGCTGAAACTCTAACCCTGACATCTGCTGCTAAACCACTTTGGTGGTGAGCGAACATTGAATAAGACTGAAACCCTGAACTGCTCTTGAAAAACCCAAAAATTTGCTTTCCCAACACATGTCCGTTAAACGGAC
>JAOTBA010000007.1:12182374-12196828 GCA_025629845.1 Erythroxylum squamatum | reverse complement strand
TAATAGATCCATAATATATTTAAAAAAATAAAGGAAATAAATTTCACTCCCTTATCTAAAAGAAATTTAGATTTCATAAAATTGACGTGGAGAATATACTCAATCAACCATTAAACTCAATCCTTTGAAACTTTGAGTCCTACGTAATGTTAATGTTCCCAAAGTATAAAATTACATAACCGATTAGAGAGCATGATGGTTTTTCGAAAATTAGTTTAAAATGTTAGAAATTAGTAAAAAGCAATCTCAAACTAGCCCATACAAGTTTAAAAAAAAGTAAATGTTGAGTTTGATTCCCCTATTAAAAAAAGATAAAAAAGGAAAATAATTATTGAATGGAGAGACTTCAATCAACATTCACTTCTTTACAGTATTCTTATGCTTTACTGAATGCTTGTAACACTTATAACAGATATTTCAGAATTTTATTTACAAACAAAACCATGGAAGCCGTACATTAAATCCCATATGTTGGGAACAGTAGCTGTCATTTCCTTTATCTAATCACTGCATAGTAGAAGCATGCGCTTATTGTCGTCGAACCGAACATAAGATAAAGCTTGACATTATAATATAAAGCACATCCAAAAAAAAAATGGAAAAGAGAGGAAATAAGCAGCGAGATAAATTCCAGTGGATATAAAAAAGTCGTCAATTTAGAGCATCCACCCGGGAATGTAGCCATTGACATTTTGAGGATGGCCATTAACATCATCTTCAACCACAGGATTGTACCTGCACCAAATGAAAATTTAGAATCTTCAAACAAAACTGGAAACCATCGAATGTTAAGGGTTGAGTACCCAATTTGCAGAGTGGAGCTTCCTCCTAATGGATGGAAGAACCCTTCTGATTGACTTGGAGGACGGGTACATGGAATGTTATGTCCTCCTGCTTCCCATGCTAGTCGAACTGGAATTGGTGTATTTGTTTCTTCAAACTGATGGAAACTAAGACAAAATTATCCTTTTTGATGTACTAAAAAAGTGTACAACAAAATTTATTTTGAGAATTGCAACTACAGAAAACCTAAATATATACATATAAATCCTGCAGAAATCCTCGATCCATGCATATGCATTAGGGTTACCTTAAACTTTTGTAAAGGGACGGATATTCCTACTGCTACTATTTATCACAACAAAAGCTTAACAAAAAAAAAAAAGAAGAAAAGAAACTTGGAACACATGTGATTGAAGTGGAAACTACTAATACCTTTCTCCTTAAAGCCTTGTTGGTTTCGAGTAGGAGTTGTTCCTGCTCCAATAAGAATGTAACAATATGATTCAAGAACGGATATGGCGTATACATTTAAGGGGAAGAAAAAGGTAAACTTGCACATATAACAGACATGCATAGGGAGACCTACCCTGTTATGAAGATCAGCAAGTTGATCAAGCATAAATTGGGTCTGAAAAGTACGACAGAGAAGAGTAAATGTGAGTTCTTAAGTAGTATATTTTCCTGCCTCTGTATGTTAAAGAAAGTACACAACTATAAGAGCAACACTACTGGAGCTTGCGGTGTGGGGAATTTCTTAAACTTCTTTCTTGAATATTGAATGATGTAAGCATCTCTAATCATCTTTTAAGATATTAATAGTCTTAAGAATTACTGAATTAGTCGAAAGTTTAATAGGGATGTGGGCTATTTATATAGAGGATGTTTAGTTATATATTAGACTTAGATAGCAATATATTCTAGGAGATGAGTACCTTTGTTGTCCTAATCTGCATCAAAGATGCCTCTAGTTGATGCTCAAGCTGCTCAAGCTCCTTTGAATTCAAGGGTCCCAATTCCTCCCCAAGGAAATTCCTGTTCAAAACAAAGGATCAACTAACTGTTACATGATCACATTGCAAATCCTCAATCAGTTGCAAGTTACAAATTAATGTTGATTAGCTAATACAGCTTCCGAATTTCAGTTGCATAGGGACATGGAGAGAGTTTGCCTCTGAGATCTCTGTAGGACGTCCACTCTAGCTTTGAGCTTCAGATATTCCTCGTAGCTGTGCTGCTTCAATATGTCACATGAACCATTAATTTTGTAGAATTACACTTAACCCTGAATCTTGACATATTAGCTAGAACTAACCGTAAATGATTCTGAAAAAACGGAATGAATTAGCAGATAACAACATTTGAACTAAGTGTCTTCCAGTAATAACAGCATTATAACCTTCTCCAATGTATGGAAAAAATGAACAAGCATTGAAGCTTTTTTTTTGTTGTTGTTTCCTTCTTTTAAGGAATCTAGCAAAGTAAAGCAAACAATTTAACTGAATTACCAAACTAAATACCTGTAATTGACTCGCTGGTCTGCTGGCTTCCAGAGCGCCATAACTGCAATTCTGGTACCTCTCAAGAGTCTTAATCATGCTAAGAGACAAGCAAGGAAAGAGAGAATATCAACAAAGATGGTCCGCTAGGCCGAATACTGAGAAAGTTTCCTTCCCCGCCCAATAATTTGTGGCCATATTAAATAGGTTGTAATCATGAGTTCATGCGGTGTAATTAGCTAATCATGTCATAAGAAGCTAATCAATTGTTGAGATTAACCTACCACGTATAGTATGGAGAGTTAGCATTTAAAAAGTTAAGATATAGCCATTTAATATGAATAGATAATTTTACATAAAATTTCATAGATTTCACGATTAAATCATCAATGTCTTTTAATTAATGTATCAATCCAATTAAGGGGAAAATAAAATACTATTAAATAATCCTAGATTCCTTTTAATTTATAAAATTTCTACACTCTCCAGTGTGATTCAAGGCCTGAGAGGAAAAGGGTAATCAGGGTGAGGGTTGTGATAAATCAGGATTTCCAAGTTGAAGTAAGTTCATTGTTATATGTTTCTTAAATGGATAACTAGAGTAGATAGATAATGTTTCTTCTTCTTCTCTTCTTTTCCTTTCTGCTGAGCAACAGCAGAAGCGAGACAGTATAGACCAAAAATTAAAAAGAAATAAGAGCAAAATGCCAAGTACAATGGACAGACAGAGTTTGGCAGCTCAGCGAAGTGTTCAAACCTTCAAGAAATTGAAATAGCCAAACCAATAGAGCATATGCTTCAACTTAATAATAACCTTATTAGGCTATTAAAAGTTTTCCTTCTTATGCCAACTTTGATTTTCGGTTCGTGTAAGTTGAATTTTGAGCTCCACGTTGCACTTCTTGAGTGTTTTTCATCGTTCAATTCAGAATAAAGTTTTTGTTAACGAGAGTAGAAAGAAACCAACAAAAACCAGACTAAGAAAAGTCGGTCCTTTAAAAATCCAGTTATAATCATAAATACATTTCGCCATGTTTTGATGCTTTTAAGAAGCACAAACATCAGCGCCTCTCTCTCTCTCTCTCTCTCTCTCTCACTCAGGCCTACTCTTTGAAACAGTTTTGTAGGTGCACCGTCAAAATCCAGCAGATGTAAGCCTGCAAACCATCACATCGCCTGCACCGAATCTTAACAGTGACCTCTGTTTAATAACCTTGGACATTACTTTGACGGGAGTAACCAGAACCTTATGAGGTAATTAGTACGACCTACTAACCACTGAATGATCAACTGGTTGTCTATAAATTATAAAACTACTCTTTGAAGAGAAACAAAGATGAACGATATAACCATATACTCATAAGTTTTTCTCTGTAGAGGGATTAACAACAGGTTGGAACATGTTTCCAACCTTACTTATTTAGCAAAATAAGACAATTATAAATTTAGAACGGAAAAAAAGAAAACTACTATGTCTTCATAAATGGCAGTAAGAAACTCAAACCTTCAAATGAATCAAAACAAAAACAAATCTCAACTTTAAGCTCTAAGGCTGTACCTTCCTATTCAAGAAAATTTGAAAGGAACATTCCTTAGATCATGAAAACGACCAAAACCCTAAGTAGCTCCTAGTAACAAATAGGTTGTCAAAACACACAGATCTTGGATCCATATAAAACATAAACATCCATGAACTCAGTTAAGATGTATATGAACCTATCATCGGGCACATATATAAACGTACAGAGAGAAAGAGAGATCAAGATATATACAATACCTATAACTGCTACAAAACTCATAGAGCTTTCCACGATTAGAGAAGACAATGAGACCAACTTCAGCATCACAGAGAACAGACAGTTCATAAGCTTTCTTAAGTAACCCATTTCTTCTCTTAGAAAAAGTAACCTGCCTGTTGACTTTGTTCTCGATTCTCTTCAACTCAACTCTCCCTCTTCCCATTTTTCTCTCGCTATGTTACCCGAATCCACAGAGTACGGTCTCTCTCTCTCTCTCTCTCTCTCTCAACCACTCTTTCTTTTCTTGGTTAGGAGCCAAACTTCTGAAAGGCCACTGTTACAAAGGCTCCTGAAACAGATAAAGTGAACATGTGCAAAGAAAGAAATGGAAACCCTGGGAATAAATGTCGTTTCATACGTGTTAGATTTTTAGTGTATGTATATTATGTATATAGTACAGTGTATATATCTATCTTCATGTCATTTCATGGAGGACCTTTGCTCAGTATACGACCATAATTGTCCAGGTTTTTCACCTTTTCTCTCCATACACACCGATCCGTGACCACACTGACGTTACTTCAAATATGCATTTTTCTTTATGTAAATAGCATATAATATGAATCGAGTTACTGTTTCTTTTATCTCTCGCTTTTTGTTGTCACTTTATATTATTAGCTTTTTTTTCACTGATTTTTTACTGTAAGGTCTACTTCTACTTGACGTCAAGAGCAACCACCGAAGAGAGCAAACTTTCAGTTGGGCCCGTGTCAACTTCTTATTACAAGAATATCTAATGACCATCGTTCACTTCCGTTTCGAAGGTACATACGATGTCTATTTAGTCACCTCTATGCTTCCTTTCCTTAATTTGAGATTGATTCCTAAGGTTTAGTAAATTTGATTTTTTATACTAACTGGATAAGAAAACTATTATATGGCCTTGCTTCTGTTCCTCTATTGCAGTCCTTTCATGGTCGATGGCTGATGGTTGATTGTTTTTGCCTTATGTTGGTTAACTTAGGGGTCAAAACCTGAACTTTTTGTGATTGTCCCTACATAGTTGCTAGCCGTTGGGATATAGTTTTCTATTACTCGACATTAGATATTTTCTTGTATATATCCTTCTCTGATGAGGTGCCCCTCGCTCTTATCATGTCTTTTTTCAGTATTAGACGCCACTGTTACCAATTAAGATGACACCAAACAAAAGAATGCATGCGAGCTAATTCATTATAAGGACAACCCCATGACTTGACGCGGGACATGATATAAAATTTGAAACTTTGTTTTTCTAATAGACTATGTTATAATTACTATTGTTATTTTCTAATGGCATCCAGAAGGAGGCAAGTGAATTGCATGAATTCAAGATTTGAATTGAAGTATACTAACTTATAAAACAATATTTACAAACTATCAAAAATGCAAGAATGAAATAAAAGTAAATGAATTCAATTATGTTTGTAAGCAATAAAATAAAGAATAAGAAAAGAGAAAAATATGCCAATTTATAGTAGTTGAACAAACAATTTTTACCTACGTTCACTCCTAAAACTTATCTTAGATGCTCATTATAATTTTTATTTCAAGAGAAAGAATAAACTTTGTACAATTTTTTATTTTGGAAAAAAGGAACCTTATTTTCAATCTCTCTTTAAGGTATAGAAGAACCCCAAACCACTTTTGGATAAACCTAATACAATGATCACAAACTCCAAAAATAGCTTAAAACTCAAAATTGCTAACTTGTATACTTTGATAGTCACCAAATGAGATAATGAATGTTCAAATGATTAAAAAATAGTTACAAATGTGTGTAGCAAACACTCAATGCTGCTTGATGCTAAATCAATGAAAAAACACCTATTTATAGTGTTTTGGAACCCACAATAGTCGTTGGAGCCAAGAGCTATCCGTTACAACTTTAACCTATATTAGTTGACCATTAATCTATATAAGTTATCCAATCACCTCAAAGACATGATTTTAACACCTTTAAATGTTCAAACACATTTTGATTAATGTCATTATAATTAAAAATACTTCCTAGGAAGTATTCCAAAGATTATTTAAAAGATCAAAAGACTTTGATATTAAAAACAAAAGCTTCAATACCTCTTAATGAATGTAAAGACTCATGCAATAAAGTGAAACAAAATGTTTAAACATGATGAGCCTTTTGGATCATCAAATTAACAAAATGAGATTACAAAGAATAATATATAATGAAAAATGACCTTGATGAGTCTTATCTTCTTTTGTTCTTGTTTGTATCTTCATTTCAATGGTTACAAATTTCAACTTCTCCTTTTTAACTTCGTACACTATCACTATAAGAAAAAAGAAGTTTAGCGACAAAAATAACTGACGAAAAACCCACATATTTTGTCGATAAGCTATGTTAGCGACAGAATTTATTGTCGGACAAAGGCGTTGGAGAAACAGACGTAGGTAATAATTTGCGACGAACCACAAATTTTTAGTCTCAAATTTACCGATAGACATTTTGTATTACCGTTGGTGAATATACCGACGTTCATTTTGTGTTATCGGTAAGTTTAGCGATGGAAAGATTGTTTCGGTCCGATAGACATTATTATTCCATCGGTAAGTTAACGACAACACTACTGATGGTTATTGGTTGTTCGTCGATAAATCGAATATATTTTACCGACGAAATTTGTTTTTCCGTCGGTAAATTTACTAAAACTATTTTTTTAATTAATTTTCCCTACATTTAATTTTATTTGATAATCTTATGGTTGGTGCATAATTTATACAGTTATCAGTTATCTGTTGATAATATTTTTATTTGTTTCTACATTTAATTTGTTAAAACAGAAATTTGATTGATGATATAAAGTAAAAATTATCTTAAATGGTAATAAAAAAATTATTTTGTACATAATAAGTATTTAATGCATACGAAATGATTACAAGTACGCTATTCATTTGATGACTGCGGATGCTCTGACTGCTGCGATGAGGTGTTGCTCCTCTTCTTCAACCCATCCATCTCATTACAGAGTTGACCTATATACTCCATCGACTGTTGCAACTGAGTTGTCAATGTCTGTACTGTGCTCTGAAGCTCATGAAGTTCAATGGGTGGGACCGCCTACTAGATGCTACTATACTAGATGTAGAGGATTGTGAATAACATGTGTTGACAAATCAACCTAAGTCGAATATCCTTCCGTGACAGTCCCTACCACCTACTGCGTGAAGAAAATTTTGACTCTCATCAACATTTTCAGACTGTTGAGACTGTCGTTGAATACTTTCTTGTATTTGGTCTTATCGTAAGGCAATGTTTATGTTCATAAGTGATAATTATTAAACATTAATATTAAAGCATAAATTTTACATACATTTAGTTCTCTATAACGGGTGTTGACAAAGGTCACATCGTCCTACTTCTTAGTGTGAGTATACAAAAAAAGCTGACGAGGTGTAGGCTTTGTGTCCATAGACTTTTCCTGCATCAGAATAAAATGTTATAAGTTAACTACAATTTATAAAAATTTCAGTAGAATTTTCTCTATTTTTATGATATTTACTCTCTATTGAACAAAGAAAGTAACTCAGCAACATAACCATATATGGCACCAAACATTTATAACATTATCATTCTCTATAATGCACATATTTGTTAAGTCAAAATGACTTCACGATTAATAATTTTGATGAAAATCTAATAATAATAATATTAGAAAGTAAGACGAAGCAAAAGCAGAAACTAAGACGAAGTGGAAGCAAACTAAGACGAAGTGGAAGCAAAAGTCAGACGAAAGCAAACTAAGACGAAGCGGAAGCGAAAATAAGACGAAAGAAAGTAAGACGAAGCGGAAGCGGAAGTAAGACGAAAGAAAGTGAGATGAAGCGGAAGCAAACTAAGACGAAGTGAAAGCAAAACTAAGACGAATGAAAGTAAGACGAAGAAGAAGAGAAAGTGAGACGAAAGAAAAACTAAGACGAAGACCTAATACTACGTCGGATGGTTAATCAGTTTGAGTTAGTTACAGAACTCAACTGAATAATTGTTTCTTCAAAGATCAAGAAACAAAAAGAAAGAAGTAGTTATCAAGAAGCAGTTGAAGACGAAGGCTATAAATATGAGTCAGAGTCGAAGACTGAAAAAGTTAGAGATATTAAAAGTTAGTGACTTTGAGAAACACTGTATTCATTGTGCTAAATTCTAGAGCTATTATTTTCTGTAACAAAGCTTGCAATATTCCTCTGTAAGAGAGAAAAAAAGCTGAGAGCCTGAAGAGGCTAAGTGAGAAAAAGAATACTTGTTGTAAGAGACTTGAAGAGGCTCGGAGAAAAGAATACTTGTATTTTTTAGAAGTATAGTGAAATCTCAGAAAGAATTATGAGGACTGGACGTAGCCCACGGTTTGGGGTAAACGAGGATAAAACTGTTGTGTTGACTTATACTCTCTAACTCTCGACTTTTAATTTCGATTGTTTATACAAGTACTTAGAAGTTAATTGCAATACATCGTGATATTCTTACTTAATAGTTTTGAAAAAGCAAGTTTTTAAAGAAATTGAAAAGGGGATTGTATTTACGAAAAAGAATACACAATTTCACCCCCCTTTTTGTGCATTTTGTATATTGAACGTAAAGTCTATACTAACGCATGATTTACTTCAATATTTTCATTTCAAAATTCACACATCAAATTAAATTGAAATAAACCAAAGTAAAAAAAATTAGAATATAAATGTAAAATTTAGATACTTACAAGTTTCTCTGCATGTTCGTGGTGGGTAATAGATCCTCCAGTATGTATGGGAAGACTCTTTCCTGTCGGTTCTCTACGTCTGTTGGTAGAATTACGCTTTGAAATGGACATTGCTTTGGGTGACGTCCAATACTGCAGCCAACGACTCCATATTTGTTCAGAAATATAAGGCGATATACACCAGTCTTATGTATTGCACTGACAAAGTATCGAAAAAAGTTACGTACTCGTCTCTCCTATACTTTATAAATGACCGCGTTAAATTCAAAATCCAAAAAAAAAAATTGAAACAAAAGGAAAAACATACGATATGTACTTATAATGTAATATTTATCTAATTAATGTATAAAAATCAATACAAAAAATATATTTTTTGTATCTCAAACTCTTAAAAGTAAAATTCCTTTATCGCCTGAGAGATATTCTTTCATATATAACCCTCAAGATCAATCTTTTCCTTGAATTTGGATGTCATGTTTCTTGAGCACGATCCAGACGGAATCAACCTAATATTAAAAAAATTAATTTTATACCATTTTTTAAATTTAAACCTATAACTTAATTATAAACATATGGTGTTTCACATCTTTTCACTTACAGATTGTTGACAATTGTGATGTAAGTTCTTCCATCAGCTCCCTCAACGCCAGGTTGGAGGTTATCTCCTTCATCCACATCATTTACCCCTGATATCTCTGTCAGTATATAGGTGGTGGATGGTGTAGTAGCAAGTACGGAAGGTGATGCCTCATCTATAAGTGTAATAGTAGCTGGAGGTACAACATCTAATTCGGATGCAGCTATAGAATGTGATGCTTCACCTGGACAGTAACTGGCTCCAAATCGTGATCTGAACCTTGGTCTCATTATATCCTGTTTTCTCTTTGGTGCCATATTTCAACTTGAAATTCATATCCCATCCTTTGAATTAATATTTCCCATTTTCATCATTACCATTATCCTAGTTTCGATTACATGCTTCTTGGTTGAAATTAATATCCTCAATAACTATTAGAAAATTATTTCCTATATCTAGTTACATATCCCTTAAATAATCATCCAACCTAACACTTCCAAGTTAATTCATATCATATTTCAAGTAATTGGCCTTAGCTTCTTACGATTAAACTTGATTTCAGTTCTAAGAGGACCATACAATAGATAACCCTTTTTCCAAACCTTAGCCACTCATCTGTTGAAATCTTTCTTTAATAATAATTTGTCTATATCATTCATTATAGTGTCAAATTTGGACAAATTGTCGATCTCAATACTAGTCTAATTGCTCTGTAGCTTCTCTTGGTGAAGAGTGATAAGACCTCTTCTTCTTACTTCAAAGTAGCTCCATGAGTGTATAGTATGTGAATCAAGTCCTTCTTAAAGACAATGTCTCTATCTTTCTCTTCAAAACTCGACATATCTATCCCATCATTAGTATAACTTCTTTGTTTTCCACTACTTTGATCATCATTTTCATTAAGAAGCCCCTAGGTAACCTCAATCCTATCAAAATTATCGGCAATCTCCTTTTGGTGAAAAATGGAATTCATCAAATCCTCTTGTTTTCTAAATTTTCTTTTTCTTATTCTTATTTTTAGGTCAAATCTTGCTAGATAAGCATATGGTTACAAATTCAATGAGTTGCTTGTGATCGAAATAGTCACACATGTCATCAATAAATAGCATAGCTTATTATTGACATACTCTTTAACTTCTCATAAGTGCTTCGCAGCAACATCATTGTTCATCAATGCAGAGAAGGAGGCATAGTAGGAAACCAAAGAGGACCAGGATGGTAGCATCCCTGCATATAATAGGATAATGGCTATCATGATTGGTACGTAGTTCTTAGAGTCTTGAAAATAAGAATAAACAATAATTACTCTTTTGGTCTCCATTGTTCGGAGAACCAAATATCAAAATTTCCTATGGTATAACTACTACTAAAACCTCCTTGCCATATGAGACTTATTTATATGAAGCGATTCTTGGGAGGTAGACGAACTATAACAAGAAATTGATATATCAAGACCAATTATTAAGTAGATGATACATCTAACCATATGATATTGATATATTAAGATGAACTATTAAACATAATTTTTTTTGGAATTTTCATTATGGTGATCTTTATAGTTATTATGGCTCATATAAACTAAACTATTTGTACATACTAACAAATCATTTACAATACATATGGTTAATGTAGTTAATATGAATTGCCATATCTATATAGCAATTTCAAGTGCTATATATATTGAATCTAATTTCAAGTTCTCAATTAAACCAACTGAAAAAACAATTAAACACTAAAATAAATGTAAGTAAATTTGGTTTTTTAATGATTTATCTGATATTGAACAAAACCAAACCTTTATAATCCTTCTTCTTCTTTTTTTGGTTCAATTTATTTACTAAATAGGATCTAAAAGAAGAAAAAAGAAAACCTGTTGAGTTAATAAGCCAGTGCATATAAAGATAACTTTAACTCATAATCCAGTTATTGCAAATTACTTAATGAAATGACAATGATTCTAAATAGTAAAAGAACTTATATGTGCCCGATACAATTGAACAAAAATTAATAACATAAAAACCATTAGCATTAAAGCATACTTCAAATAATATCCCATTGCCGCAACTATATAAAAATATTGTATAGAACAACTTATGCACGTATTACACCCATCCCATCGATTATTGTCATTTTCATTATTGTTTAAACTCACATAATTGATTTCTCAACTGCAATCCCTATAAAGCAGGTCATGAAATCTGGTTTATGAGAAGAAGCAATATCCTTAATAGCCATGGACATTTAAAACAAGGAGAAAATCATTAAAGAACCGCTCAGAACTTTCGTCAAACACTTTAAAGGCATAACAGATTCATCCCAATTAACTTAAGCAAATCATGTCTTTTTCCTTCCTCAACATTTTCCAGAACATTGCCAACATAAATACACCATAGGCAATCCAAAACAAACGCAAAAACACCTAAAAAAACTCCTAATATTGAACGTATGTGCCAACGCGAGTTATACAAAAAATCACAGAGAACAAAGGCTGAATGACTTACCTTCGCTGAAGGACACAATGACAGTGGCCGGAGAAGACAAACAAACACACACGTTGACGAGTAGAAGACAAATCGACGATAGAAAAATGAAAAAAAAAATACAGGGGAGAGGGAGGGGGTCTTCGGGTAGGTTAAATGCATAGGAAAATGACGTCGTGTTCGTTATATTAAAAGCGTTGAAGCCAAAAAAAACGATGACGTTTACTCTAAAATTTACCAATGGAAACATTTCTGTCAATAAACCCAAAACTTTTTCATTCCGCCAAGCATTCCCAGCTCCTTTACCGATGGGAATCTTCTACTGTTGCTATATTCCATCAGAAAATTTACCAGGATAATTTCCCTCCATTTTTACCGACGGATACTTTTACTGTTGCAAAATGTAATCTTTCCTGACAATGTTACCTACGAAAAATCATTTTTCATTGGTAATTTGCTACAGTTTCTCTTCTGTCAGTAATTACTAATTTTCTTGTAGTGTCTCTTACTACCTAAGAGGATATATATGGACTTCAAAAGGCTCTTTAGAAACTTCTTGTGGACAAGGGATAGCAATATAAGGCCTAATGATATGAGTTGGAAGGGAATCTATTTAGTTAAGAATGGGGGTAGTTTGGGGATTCATTCGATACATATAATTTAACCAAACACTATCAGTGAAGAGGCTATGGAGAATAATTAATGACAAAGACTCCTTATTGATCAAATGGGTACACTGTTAATACTTTAGGAACCAAAACATCTAGATCTCCAAACATAGACATAATTCATCTTAGATTATGTTAATAATAGGCTATGGAATGATAACAGGGGAGCTTAGGGAACTATTTATTTCCTCCCTTAAGCTTTTAGTCCAAGAACCTTTTACCCTGTTAGTGCTAAAGTAAGCTCTTTAATTATGGAAGTAGCTGGTCATGTAACAATAGGTTTTATGACATTTTACAAAGTATCTTCCCAATACACTTTCCAAACACCAATAAGGAGAGTGAAGTCATTTGGTTAAGGCATCCATCAAAATTTCTCACAAATAGATCATGTTTGGATATGTTTTGAAGTTCAGCCTATAAGGTTGTATGGTACAAGCTTGTATGGTATAAATACTTAGCTCTTAAGGTATCCTTTATACTTTAGATGACAGTGAACGAAAGATTGTCAACTCTAAATTGTATTAGAGGTGATTATAAACCATTGTTGAATCTCAACTTCATATTGGGTTTGACTTTTCGTGAGTCCATAAACCACTTGTTTTGTAAATATCCCTACTCGAGCTTGCTATGGAAGGATATCTTGGTCAGGTATGGAGCTACTTGTCTGGCTACAAATTTCAATGAAATTATTCTCTGGGTCTCGAACTTAGAATAGCTAAAAAGGTACGTGCTATTCTTCTTCAGATTGCTCTTGGTTGCTTAGTGTATAGTTTATGGTAGGAAAGCAACCAAAGGTTATTCTGCAATAAGCTCTTAGATATTAACATGGTGATCCATAGGACTACTTCTTGGCCTTAATTAAGGGTGTTGACTTGGTGCTTTCGAGTTGGCTAAAAGAATGCTAGAAGCTCTAACATGTTGCCTTTTAAGCTCTTTCAATGGAGGATCAATTCTAAACTAGTGTCTTCCTTTTACTTCTTTGATGTGCGGTATGTTAACAGCTTCATATGTTGGTATACCGGCTTTTGTAATGTTGTAATGCTAGCTTTCGGTCCACTTCTTCTGGGATAAAAGCCATTATAAATTTTGGCTTTTACATATTAATACCATTCTTTTTAATTTTCAAGAGAAGAACTGTAACCATTTGATCTCAACACTCTCTATTGGATAAGACAAACTACTCTATCTTAAGGCATCTCTAATATTCTACCTATTGGACATGGCTTATAGATGGAATATTAGCTGACTTCTTCTCCAGGCCACTTCTATCTATTTCCTAGTGTAACCATTAGCTTAATATATTCCATTGTTACATCCAGGCCTTCATTTCCTTCGAGAGCCCCCTTTGGGCGCTCAGGATCTCCTCTGTCGGGATCGTCAAGGCTTTGAGTACCGTCGGGTGGTGCAACACTTAGATTAATAGTAGTTTAGCTCCTTTGTATTAAAAAAAAATTCCATTGTTATTATAGCCTAGATACATTTTGTCATTTTATAATAGCTTCACTTACACTACAAGAAATAGGGCGTTTAGCGACGAAAATTACCGACGGAATTTGAATATTTTCCGACGGTAATGTAAAATAGCGACGAAAAATTACCGACAGCCAACGACGTCGTTAAAACAGTTGTCGGTAAGTGTACCGACGGAATTTACCGACGGTACATATCGATCATTTTATCGACGGAATTTTATTTTCTGTCGGTAAATATCGATCATTTTACCGACGGAACATAAAATTTTGTCGGTAAATAAAATTAATTTTTTTTTTAAAAAGTCCCCATCATCGTTGATGAGGTGTTCTTCAAGACTCTTCCTTTTATCTTCAGCAGAAGTAGTCACAATTTTCTCAACCTCTTTGAGGACAACCAACCATCTTTTCAACAACATCTCTCTCTCGGAGCCTCTACAAAATAGGAAGCCTCCTCTAGTCTGTTCACTGTTTGCTTAATGCTTCTA
>JAOTBA010000007.1:12130056-12141885 GCA_025629845.1 Erythroxylum squamatum | reverse complement strand
CAGCTTGCTGCAATCTTGGAATTATTAATTTTGACCGATTTTCAAGGTCGATTAAATTAATCGAACGACAAAGCCGCGATCAATAAACCAAAACATATATGGTTTGAAAAATTAGGTAACCTTTGGTGATACGTAAAAGTAGGTTTACACTTGATTTTATATTGATAAGATTTGAGCATATTGACTTGACATACATATTTGAGGGAAAATATCATTGCTTTTCTCTAACAAGTAAATTGAATAAATTAAACCAAGTATAAGTAAATTACAATCTACCTCTCACCCAATTTAAAAGATTAGAGAATAATTGAGCAAGCTTCAGTTGAAAACACAATTAACATATCTATGATATAAGGTTGAAATAACTAATATTTCCATTCTCAACTCACGACCAATTGAGCTTGACATGTCTTCTTAGTTTTGCTGCTTTATCAATCAGCTCCATAGTATAACTCTTGGTGTAAAACTCCAAACTTTTCCTTTCATTTGCATATAAATTTTTATTTTTGATGAATAGTTTTTTTGGGACCCAACGCCAAAATTTTAAAATTATCCAAAGTAGGTATTAGAGTCTAATGATAATGAAGTGAATCGAAAATAAGCTCGATTAGATAGATTTTGGGAGTTTCGACAGCTTGGGATTAAAATGCCCTTTTTGAAAAATAATGGGTATTAATGATTTTAAACACATACAAAATTTTTTTAAAGCATCTAGTCAATAAATATTAACCCTAATTAGGGTATTTCACGGTCAATTTGATGATAAGACAGTTGTGGAATATTTTTTAAGTTTAATTTGATTAGTAAGTGAATTAAATTCATTAAAGGGCAATTTGGTCTTTTTGTATAAAAATGCTATTAGAGGATTAATGAGTTACACTTAATGACAATTTAGTGGCTTTCTTAAGGGTTAAGAATCATTAATTGAATGGTGATGAGTCATTAGAGATGACCAATTAGAAGATGACATGTGTAATGCACTAAAGAGTACAAAAAGCAAAAGTTAAGACATAAATTGCTTCATTTGGAGAGAGTAGTCGTGAGATCAAAAAAAAATACAAAAGAAGAGGGACCAAGGTGACTTTTGTACAAGAAGAAGAGGAAGAAGAAGGTTGCTATTTTTGATGGATTTGGAGAAATCTTGATCAAATATAGGTGCTTACCAATTACACAAGAGATTGAAAGAAAAAGTGGTAAGTTCTTCCTAGTTTAAGCTACTAATTTTGTGGGTTTTTGAGGGATGGATTTATTTGAAATCAATGGTGGTTTTTGACTTGCCATGGAGTGGATATTAAGCTTGGAAGCATTTAAGGGTTGAAAACAAGAAAGTAAACCAAGGAATCAAGATTGAAAGAAGCGACCATGGCTAGGGTTTTTAGTATGATATGATCCAAAATTCTATTATGATGATTTATGATGTTTATAACATGGTTTTGATGCTAATGAAGTAAAGAAATGAAAAAGAATTGGTTTGGAATTGGTTTGATTTCATTTAATGTGTTTGGACTTCAATTCGTATATGTAGGAAGCTAATTAGTGTGTTGAAAATAAAAATGAAATTGATTGGTGGCTTAAATGACGAATTTATGTAGGAAACTAATTAGGGTGTTGAAAAAAAAATGAAATTGATGGGTGGCTTAAATGATGAATTTGGACTAGGTGAAGTTTATGTAAGTTTGAGGATTTTTGTTAATTGAATAATGTTATAGGTTTTAAAACATGTATTTATGATATGATGTGTTAAGAAAATGGAAGGATAATTGATGTGTATTATATTTGGCCAAGCTAGAAAATAGTTGGAGAAAAATTGTCATTTTTAGTTTGTTGTGTTTGGATGATGCTTGGCATGGATCTTAGGTGAATTATTCTGAAAATTGAAAAGAAAATGAAATGATAATATGTGTGTGTGTGTGTGTGTGTGTGTGTGTGCTGAGGACAATTCAGCCTTAAGAGAAAATGTAAATGTTGATGTGAGTTGTTGAAGTTTGATTATAGTTATTGTGTATATAAACTGAAATTTTAAGGTTGCTATTAAGAAAAATCAAATGGAAAAAGTTAGCAGTATTTCATATTCGGCCATAATGGTGAATAATTGGGTGAGATAGTGTTTTGAAGATATTGATAAGTTAGAATGGGTAAAAGATGGCATTTAAGTGATGTTTTGAAGTTAGATTTTGAAACCGAGAATAATAGATTAGCTTACAGAAGTTAAAGCAAAAATATGATTAACATACATGTTACGCGATTAAATACTAATCTCGAATTAGGTTAAAACCAAAAATATAGTTTTAATGTCTTATTTTTTAATTTGGAAATAAATGCTTAAACGAAATGCATTTTCTATAGGTAAAGGAGACGCATAGAACGAGTGAGTGTGCTTGACGATAAATTTGCAAAATAGTGAGTGTATTTTAATTGTTTTATATTAATAAATTCTTTGCAAAAGAATTAATGACATGTGATTTTAATTGATGCATTAAATTGTATGATTATGAGTTTTATTAGTATTGTTATTAATGTAAAATCCTCCCATAATTGATTTCGAAAATGATATGAGTTATAAATGCATGAGTTGCTCTTTATTTACTAAGTGGTTTAAATTTTATGCCAAAAGTTAAGGTATTAAGAAAAAGGAATTTTTTAGCCTATGGTACACCGTTATGTTTTATACATGTTACTATACTGGTTAGAGTATACTGATCGTGTATGGCAGTGTCTGGGACGTGCTAGTTATTAACAGCGGCTGGTATTGTATCTGTCAGTAGTCTAGTGAGTTGTCTTCTGCATGTATGGAGTATATATAATGCTAGAAAAATTGTTACGGGTAAGCGATGTAGAGCTAACTCTGTCACTACCAGTGTATAATGGTTAACCTAGTGTAAGTAAGCGATGTAGAACTAACTCCGTAACTAATGGTTAACCCATCGTGGGTAAGCGATGCAAAATTAGCTTTATAACTTTATGCCTAAGGGTACCATATGGTAAAGAAATCAGTGGTGGGCTATGTTGTGTAAGAAAGTTCATAACAACAATAATGTCGCCACTATTTGCTTTAAAAGCAGTTTGAGAAATTTGGTCTCAAGAAACATATATGTTTTATATTAGCATTGTACTATACGAAATGAAATGAATTTGTTTCAGTGAGGTTTAAATTGTTAATCATGATTTGAATAGAAATTCTAACACTCACAGAGCTCATTTAACTCACATTTTATTTTTTGTTTTTAAAATAAAACCTCCCAGGTGCACACTCACAGCAGCAGGAACTCCACCTCTGGAGTAGTTAGCTTTGTCACATGTTGTTGCGTGGGCATTATTGCCTTGTAAATACTTTTGGGAACTAATGCATATTCATGATTATGTTTTGAATGCAATTTTGTGTAAAGAATGCATGAATGTAAATATTGCAGGCACTACTCTTTAATGAAGATGCAATCAAAGAGATTCAATAATGAGAGAGAGTGGGATTGAGAGAGTGCAATTAAGACAGAGCTGCTCTGAGCTTCGGTGAGCTTCTGTGCCCTAGCCCTCCCTCCCTATGGCTTTGTCGTCCCATTTCCCTGCTCCGACTACTCTTAGTCGTCCTCCTCTCCACCCTTTGTCTTCTCCGTCCGCCTCAGCCCCGAAGATTTCCCCTTCTCTGACCCCTATTCGAGATCAGAACCAACACCCAAATCTGCCTACTGCTTCGCCCCAGCCTTCCCCTTCTGCTAATCCGGCGCTTCCGGTTCCGAGCCCAGACCCGGCCACAGCATTAACCTCATCAGAAACTCCTCCAGGCAACCTTAGAACCTTGAAAGCGGTTGTTTCTGCAAGCCTGGATGTGTCTTCTTCAGACAAGTCCCTGACCTACTATCCTCAGGAGCTGAAGGACAACCAGATTTTTGTCACACCTCCTCCAGAAGTGGCTAAGCAAGGTGCGGCTCAATTACAAACCACCCTAATTGGCTTTTTTCTTGGTAAGCGCCCGGCCTTTCCTTTAGCACAGAGAGCCCTCGCTCGGTCATGGTCTGCATTTGGTCTTAAGGACATCTTAATCACCTGTTCCAACAACTTCCTCTTCAAATTTGACTCTGAGTATGGTATGAATGAGGTTCTGGAGAAGGGTCCGTGGCACATCCAAGGAAAACCTCTGTTTCTGAGAAAATGGTGTTTGAATGGAGGTGAACAGGAAGTAGTTAGATCCGCTCCAGTTTGGACAAGGTTTTGTAATGTTCCCATAGAATATTGGACTACTGACGGTTTAGGGAGAATCGCAAGTACAGTCGGTGTACCCTTGCTCATGGACACTCCAACAGCAAAGATGACAAGAATTGTTTATGCTCGTGTGTGTGTGGACTTGGCTTTGCACAAGAATTAGCCCACTTCCTTCCAGCTGGCAACGTATGATGAAGAAGGACAGATATTGTACAAGGAAATCCATATAGAATATGAGTGGAAACCAGATCCTTCTGTTCCTAAGAAGGAATGGACACCTACTGGGAGGCGTTTTGAAACTGGTATGCAGCACGAATTGTTGCAGGAGAGGGAGGCCATTCCCCAAAGTCACCAGCAGCAGTCATCCACCTTGGCATCCTCCAGTGTGCAACCTTGCTCCAACGAGGAACCTCTCCCCGACTCCATATCAGAGCTGGCGGACCCTGAAAGACAGCAACCATACCAGGTAGAGCAGGAAGCAGCCCCCTTGCTGGAAGTTCGTGAGGATACAGTTAGTGAGGAAAGTCCCATTAAGGATGCCCCACCAGGAGTTTTTGCTACCTCAGAGTTGCCTGATGTCCACCAAGTATGTAGTTCTCCCTCCCCTCATAGTTCAGATTTGGTTCCCAGCAGCTCAGGTAATATGGGGGGGGCAGAAGGGGTTTTAATTAGAACCAATAGGAAGTCACGAAGGAAACAAAAGTAGTTTCTTCCTTTAGCTTCTTTATGGATTTAGTCTTTTGGAATATTAGAGGGCTCAATAGCCCTAAAAAGCATTTAGCTGTTAAAGCTTGTCTCAAGAGGCTTTCCCCTGGTTTTGTTTGCATGATTGAATCCCGTATTAGATCCTCTTCTATTCTAAATAATATCTTCTCTTTGATGTTTCCTAGCTGGTCGTTCTGCTCTAATCTTGATCAAGCTTCTAATGCTAGGATAGTTATAGCTTGGAATGCCGGTAGATACTCCTGTTCTACTTTACTCTCTACAGATCAATTGCTTCATGTGGCAGTAACTCCCATTCATGATCCTACTCCCTTTTTGATCACTTGTGTGTATGGTTCTAATAACCTTAATCATAGGAAAAACCTGTGGTCTGCTTTGACCCAAATCTCCTCTACAGTAGGTAATAACCCTTGGCTTATAGCTGGGGATTTCAATGCGATTTTGTTTTCCCATGAGGCAGATCCCATCAGCCCTTTGGCAATGCACGGGCTGAGGGACTTTAGGCAGTGTGTTACCGATTGTGCAGTGTTTGATCTTAATGCTAGTGGCCCTATCTTCACTTGGACCAATAAACAGAGTGGTGAACTCAATTTTGCTAGGAAACTAGATCGAACTCTCATAAATTCTGAGTGGTCCTCCAGTTTTCCCAGTTCTTATAGTGTTACCCTCAACCCGAATGTCTCAGATCATTCCCCATTAGTGGTTAGGGCTTTGTTTAGTCATCAGAAGAGGTTTTCCCCTTTCATTTTTCCAACTCCTTGTCAATCAGCCTAACTTCCTCTAAACTGTAGAAGAAGCTTGGACTAGGCCGATCAGAGGCACTCCAATGTATCAGGTCGTGTGTAAGCTTAAAGTGGTCAAGAGAGCTCTTAAGACCCTTAACTCTAAGCAAATAGGTGATGATAATGAGAGAGTCGAGAGTTGTCAGGCCAATCTTAATAGAATTCAAGATTAGATGAGAATTGATCCTCAGTCCCCTCTCATGAAAGAAAGAGAGGCTGCAGCCATTCATGATCTGTTTAAAGCCCTTCGCGATCAAGAGTCCTTTCTCAAGCAAGCTTCCCGGATTAAATGGCTTCAAGAAGGGGATAGGAATTCTCGATTCTTCCACCAATCCCTCATTGCAAACCGCAATAGGAATACCATACACTCCTTATCCTTGGCAAATGGGGTTCGAATTGTAAGGAGTCAAGAGATTAGCAATCAATTCTTGGAACATTTCCAGGCCTCTATAGGAAGCTCAAAATGTCTCCCTTCTTCCCAAGAGTATGTGGCCTCTCTCTTCCCTTGCCCTTTACCTGCAAGTCTCTCCAATTCTCTTGTTGCTGAAGTTTCAGCACAAAAGATAAGAGCTGCTTTTAATTCCCTCCATCCCAACAAGGCTCCTGGGCCAGATGGTTTTAATGGCTATTTTTTTCAACAGTCTTGGCAAATAATAGGACAGGAAGTCACCGATGCCATCAAGGATTTTTTTGTTCATGGGAAACTCCTAAAAGAGCTTAATTCCACTTTCATATCTCTTATACCCAAGAAAGCTCAACCTACCACAGTGCAGGATTATAGACCCATTTCTTGTTGCAACTTCCTTTATAAGGTCATTGCTAAGATCTTGGCCACCCAGCTTAGAGAGTCTCTTCCCCATATTGTTAGTCCTAATCAAAGTGCCTTTGTCAAAAATCGTCGCATAGGTGACAATGTTTTGTTGGCCCAAGAAATCCTTAGGAATTATCATCTTTCTAATAATCACAAGCGTCGTGCTTTCAAAATAGACCTCCATAAAGCCTATGACACCATTCATTGGGAGTTTCTTCTCAATGTTCTGGTTTCTGCGGGGTATCCAGGGCAATTCATTACTTGGATCAAAGAATGTATCTCAACCCCCTCTTATGCCATCCTTGTTAATGGAACCCCTTCCACTTTCTTCAAAGGTCATTCTAGTCTTCGGCAAGGGGATCCTTTATCTCCTTTCCTCTTCATCTTATGTATGGAAGTACTGTCCAGGTGGTTGAACAAGAATTTAGAGGGTAATCCGGCTTACCAATACCATTGGAGGTGTCATTCCCTAAAAATATCCCACCTTCTTTTTGCTGATGACCTCATGCTTTTCTGCCAAGCTGATTTGGGCTCCGTTCATTCTTTGCTTAGCTGCCTTAGGACCTTTTTTCAATTCTCTGGCCTGGAAATGAACCTCAATAAGAGTCATTTTTTCTTGTCCCCAGAGTCGGTAACCTTGACTTCTCAAATTGAATTGATGTCTGGGCTTAAGAGAGGTAGTCTTCCTATTACTTACTTAGGGGTTCCTCTCATCACAGGGAGGCTGTCCAGAAGGGATTGTACTCCCTTGTTGGACAAGATTGAAGCTAGGATTAGCAAGTGGACAAGCAAAACCCTTTCCTATGCTGGTAGGCTGCAATTGATTATCTCGGTTTTTTCTTCTTTTCAAGTCTATTGGTCTTCCATGTTTATTCTTCCTTCTTCTATTTTAAAAGACATAGAGGCTAAACTTAGGAACTTCCTTTGGTCGGGGCAAGGATCCTCCCGTTCCCATGCTAAGGTTAAATGGGCTGATGTCTGTCGTCCTAGAAAGGAAGGAGGTCTAGGGATTAAACATCTAGCTACTTGGAATAATGTGCTACTTGGCAATAGGATTTGGATTTTGTTTCATAACCCTGAAGCACTTTGGGTGAAATGGGTCCATTCTGTTATTCTGAGGAGGGGGAATTTTTGGAGTTTCTGTCCCAATAGCAATAGTTCTTGGAGCTGGAGAAAACTTTTAGCTGTTAGGGATAAATTAGGGAACCAATTTTGAATAAGGATTGGTAATGGAGCATCTACTCATTTTTGGCTGGACCCCTGGCATCCTAGAGGAATTCTCCAGCATTTCTCTACTCCCCGGGCCATCAATGGATCTAACCTAAAATTAACTGCTACTGTTTCTGAGGTGATCAGGAACAATAGGTGGCGATGGCAAGAGTTAGTAGCTGCTACACTGGGCCACTTGGACATTCCTCCTTATTATCCCAATATCTCTCAACAGGATAGTTTGGAGTGGCTCGATGGGTCGGGGAACCGGCATGTGTACACTAATTTTTCAGCTTATAATATTTTAAGACCTCCTCTACCTTCCACCCCTTGGCACTCTCTGGTTTGGTTTAAATGGAATAGCCCTAGATGCTCCTTCATCCTTTGGTTGGCCTTTTGTGGTAAGTTGCAAACTAGAGACCATCTTCATTTCCTTTTTACACCCAATCATTGCTCCCTATGCCTCAATGACAATGAATCCATTGATCATCTCTTCTTTGCATGCCCTTTCTCAAAATCAGTGTGGGATTCCTGCCTTACCCACTTCCATCAAAACATCCCTCCACAGCTTACCCTCCACACAATACCTTCTTGGCTGACCCAACCTCAACATTCCAGAGCCTTCTCTCCCCATGTTTTCCCACTTATCCTTTCAATCACAGTATATTCACTATGGAAAGAAAGGAATGCGAGGACATTTCAAGATGAAGCCATGGGAGTGGATGGACTGAAAGCAAGAGTGCTTACCCTAGTTCAGGAGCATCTTAGAGCAAACACTGAGGTACGGTAAAGGAAAGAGAGTCTTTATTTTTCACTTACCTTTTCTTAAGTTTTGTGTCAGGAAATTGCAGTTCTCTTTGGCGTTTGGAGGCAGCAGCTGCTCTCCTTGCAGCTCAGCACAACACCAAAGTCCCATTTAACCATCAGTGAGCAACTAAGGAGACAGCACTACTTCGAATAGGTGGAGCAGAAGCAGATGCAGTCAAGCGACAGCAAACCACCTCAAGGGAAATTGAACTGTTTGTTACAACATTAGAAGACTTTCCCTTTGGAAGGAATCAGACCTCACTTGGACTTAGGGTACCGGCATCCAGTGGCAGGATGTCAACAGAATAAATCTTCTGGAAGGGTTTTCTCAGCTTAATCAACAGAATCAGATGATTACAGGTTTAGTTTGTAATCCAGCAAGTGTTTTAGCGGTTGAGTTGCTGCCATTATTCTGGGGTTAACTTGTTAGTTTTGAGTCAGTTTTAAGTGGATTGCTTTCTTTGGTTGGCAGGGGATTGTTATTTTCACTATCTCTACCGTTGTACATAAACCCTTTATTTCTTATTTTTAATATATTTTCTGATTTACCAAAAAAAATGTAAATATTTTTAAATTAAATGCATGAATATGTTTTAGCCTTTTTTAAAGTAATTGATTTAGTTGTTAAGATTGCTTATGAGTGGACTTGAAATCCAAAATTTGTAGTGGAGAATTTGGTGTCAATATAGAAGTGTTTTGAATTTTTACAGGAACATTAGAAATTTTGGGAATATCAAAATGCAATCGTTATGTTGTATAAATTTTTAATAAAATTATTTAAAAAAATGCACTGTTTATATTGAGTTAAAGCTTTTTGATAAAAATGGCAATAGGCTTAGCTCCACGAGGACTTTCCAGCTCGATCAGATATCGATTGGAGGGCCACCGTAAGGTACCGGGCAAGCTGCCTAGTCGTTTCAAGAGAGGATCTTGTCACTTGGATCCTCTACAATTCAACTACTCTCCTATTATTCTTCCAGTACAGTTCCTTCTCCCTCATTTGGCATGAGATCCAAATGCTCTACAAACCACATGAAGAAATAATTGTTACATGTACATAGGAGGAGAAAATTATCTTTGAATTAGTACATAAGTTTTCTAGAAAAATGCTCATCTATTTGAAAGTACTTTGCATTATTCTTTACCTTTATCATAGGTTTTGAAAATGGAGAGAGGGTATTTATTTATAAACTTTTTTAATGGTTATATATTTGTATTTCATATAAAACCTTTTTAATGTTGAAGAAAAAGGGGAGAGTAAGATGATATTGAACATTGGTTATTTTATATCACATAAATTAAAAGGGGACATGCATTATATATTGATTTAGCATATAGAACTTAATCAATGTCATTTAGTTTACTTAATATCACCAAACAATTTTTCATCATTAAAAAGAGAAGATTATTAGACTAATTGGGGTTATAACTCGTAGTTTTGATAATAACAAAGCATATTACTACTAATTTTTTTATCCTTAGTGACATTAGTAGATTACTATGTAAAAGATCAAGTTTAAAGGAATAAAATGAGAAAAATAAATTTCAATCTATTGAGAAACTAAAAAATAGAGAAAAAGGGCAAGTGGAGTACATATATAATTTAAGTGAAGAACTAATAATAATAAATCAAGCATATCAATATTTAAACAAATTATTGTAATTATTTTTATAATCTTATCTTAGTCATTTCAATAAATTAGGTGCTTAATCAAGAGAAAATTTGGGAAGATATTTTAAAAAAAACCTTCTTAATACAAAAAAATAATTTTGGAAAATTTTAAAAATAGTTTTGAATCAAGTTTTATCAAAGGAGTGTGTTTTGACCTTTGAAAGAACTTAATAAGTTTTCGGAAAAAAAAAACTTCTGTTAGGAAGTTTGGTAGACTAATATAAGAATTTGAGAAATTAATATTAGTGTTTTGGATAAATTGGTCGATTAGAGTGGTAGTATGGTTGATAAATGTCTTTTCATAACATTTAACATGAGTTTATGACCATATTAATTGGCTAATATGCTAAAATAATTGACCAATGCTACTCTTACTGACCATTATAACAACTAGTTTTTGCTAATGACTATTTTAGATTAGTTTGAGTGTAAATATATCACATATAAATTGTGAGAATAATCTTAGGTATACTAGAGAGTTGTTAAGAGCCTTAAGAGATTAGGAAATGCAAGTGGTGATTACATAAGTTCATTGATGTGATTAAGAAAATGAATTTTGAGATATATATTTATTGTCATTAGGAAAATTTCTTGTAATACATTTTGTGAAGGTTCCTCTTTAACTTGAATAAGATTTGTAAAAAAAGTTACTCTTCATTTGTGATAAAATAAGATGATTATAAGGATTCCTCTTTGTTTGTGACAAAGAAGATATTGTATAGAGGATTTCTTTTCTCATATTAAAATAAAAAGATAATATATTCTCAAGTATAGCTTGAGGATTAGATATTGGCCGACAGCTATTTGATCAAATCATTATAAATTAATTTTATCTCTCTTTCTATATTTTCTTTTACTATTATTGATTTGGTTATGAATGGCTTTATATGAATTTTTCATAAATATTTAAGGAAAAAGGTAAATGCACATAATTCACTTCTTCTAACATGTCATTTGAAGACCAACATTTATCTTAATAGTTTTAACTCTTAAAGTATATATATCATGTTATAATTCTATGTTAATTAATTTTTGGCCATATATTTATCTCAATATTTTGATTTATTTTAGCTTGATCATTGACTTATTTTAATAATATGTTTTAAGGATTAAAACTAACTTGTTAAATAATTTTTTAAAGAAAGCATATTCTTAAAAAAATTTTAGGAAAATTATCATAACTAATATAAAAATTTAGTTCTTTAACTCTTTAATGCATGAACTTTTAATTTATACCAAATATAACTCGATATTAATATTTATTAAAGACCTTCGGTAAGCAAGTGGAAGATATCTTGAACTATTTATTTAATTTATGGAACATGTAGATTAATACTAATATAAAAGAACAATTTCAAGCTTGGTTTGACTTTAAAATTTAATTTACGATCTAATTGAAAACCTAATTTTGGTAAATGAATGTTCATGTGATCTTTAACCTCTCATGCATCTTCATTGGGTGCAAATGAAGAGCCTTTATGTCGGACCCTATTTCCGGAGCCCGACGGTCCTGGGACACGATCCCTGCTGAGACCCATTCCCGAGACACTAAGCCTTGCTGAAATCCTGAACCTGACACTTACTGCTAACTCACATTGGTGGTGAGCGTACACTGGCCAACCTCAAAA
>JAOTBA010000007.1:12080196-12099372 GCA_025629845.1 Erythroxylum squamatum | reverse complement strand
TGACTTTTGTGAAAGAGAAATGTGTATGTGCATATTCTTTCTTGTTGAGTTTGCTGTTGGGTATTTGCTTTGGAATAACATGTTGGAGTTTTGAATTGTTTTTTAGATGAATTGGTTATTGGATTTGATATGGCATGTTGAAGATTGGAAAATTGTATGGGATGACTTAGTAGTGGGTGAATATGTGAAGTTGATGTGTTGGTAAGTGAAGTTGAAGTGTTGTTAAGCCATCCTAAGTATAGGAATGGTGTGCAGAAACTTCAATGGAAAAATTGTACTGATTTGGATGGAATTAGCGAAAGTGGTCTTAATGAAAGTTGTAGTTTATCTTGATAGCTTTCTATCGCTATAAAGTATGCAATTTTTTGATATCGGGGCTAGAAGTTATGATAATTTGAAGTCTTGATGTTGTTTTAGGATGGACTTTTGGGGACAGAAAATTTGAGTGAACTTTTGACCCTCTTAAAGTTAGAGATTGTTCTTAGAGTCTTCATGAGAATTGTAGATTATGTTTTTATCTTTTAATTGATATAAAGCATGAAATTTTTAGGCAATGGAATAGGAAATTATGATTTTTTGAAGTTGTCTCACTATTTAGGACGACATTTTTTTGGACAGCCAGTTTGAAATGATGTTTTGACCCTTTTTAAGGCTGAATTGGTTTGTAAGTTCTTCATGAAACTTCTAGAGTTTGTTGTTATCTTTCCATTGATACAAAGTATGGAATTTTTGGACAATGGAGTGAAAAGTTATGATGTTTAGAAATTTTGATGCTATTTAGGATGAAGTTGACGAACAGTCAATTTGTGTAGACTTTTTGACCCCTTTAGAGACATAATTTGTTTTTAAATCCTCATGAAAGTTGTAGAGCATTCTGTTATCTTTAAATTGATACAAAATTTGTAATTTTTGGAGTTCTGCGTGAAAATTTATGGATTTTAAAAGTTGGGGGTCGGGTCAGCCTGGCTCGCGAGGGCGAGCGCCGCCCGCTCGCATGCTGGCGTGCACGCGCGGCCGTTTTCAATTTTTTTTTTGATTTGACCTCCCTCCACTCTTTTGATCATAACTTTTTTGTCCGACATCCGATTGACCCAATTTTTGAAGCGTTAGATTTCTAAAACATCCCTCTATCTCTCTATACCAAACTTATGATTTTTGAGATTAAATTGAAAAAGATTGATGGAATCAAAGTGAGAGGATTAGATAAAAAGGTTATGAGTTGGATATTTTTTGAATATGCTTCAGTATTTTGGCGATATGTTGATCTATAGGACTCCGATTTAGTTTATTTTTGTTTCAAATTAAACTAGAGACATGGAGCTACAAGTTATCTGAAGGAATCGAATTTTAATTTTGGCTCTAAGACTTTCAATTTCTGAAGCGAAGTTGGTGATAGTTTTCAGTCTTGGATTAGTATTAACTGAAAGTGTTTTGGCTATAACTTCTTCATTTCTGAACCGATTTGAGCATTTTTGGTGTCGTTAGAAATGTAAGAAAATGAGGAACATTTCTCTAGAAGGAAGTGTTAGCAAGTTCCTTCAATTTGATGATTTGGAAAATGTCCTAAGCTAATCATGATTTAATGTTATTTGGGACTTTGTTATATTTTATGGGACTTTGTTATATTTTATGACTTTGAGGACTTAATTAGCATGTTAATATGAGAAATTAACATGTTAATTTATGTAAGATCATATGGCATAGGTTGATTGGATTAAATTGTATTAAAGTCTTAGAAATTAAAGTGTTAGATGTGCATAAGGGCAAAATTGGAAGTTCACTTAAGCTTTTAAGGTTATAAGGCACATAAGGAAGGGCATTTTGGTCTTTTAGCATTCATTAAAGGCAAGTAAGTGAGGGCTGTCGTTTAAGAAGGGGAAGTTTACGAAAATTAAAGGAAAGAACAAAAGAAAAGAAAGAGAGAAGAGAGGAGAAGCTTTCGGTTATGGAAAGAAGAGAAGAAGAAGAAGAAATAGCTTAGGGTTTGATTTTTGTGAGCTTCAAGGACGATTTTGATGTAGCCCCAAGAGGAAAAATGTGGAAGAAGATGAAAGCTTCCTTTAGGAACCAAGAAAATCCGAAAATGGTGGAAAATAAGGTAAGAGAAATTTTTGAACCTTGAAGTTTTAATGAGTTTTTGGTTTAGATAACTTAAGAATGATATGGGTTTGTGAGTTCCATAGTTAATTTTGATGATTATGCCCATTATGATGTTAAATTTTGGATGAAATTAATGAGGGATTTTTGAAATTTATGAATTAGGGATTTGAGTGAGGCTTTGGAGAAATTGAAGATTTGGACAAGTTGCTAGCATCGAATTGAGGTGGGTACCATGTTTATATTTTGAATTATAAGTCAATTGTGTAATTTTGAAAAATCAAGAAGAAAAATGTTTTGAAAATCTATTGTTTATATTTTTGAAAAATCAAGAAGAAGACAAAAATGCTTTGAAATTATTGTTTTCGAATGATTGAATATTTTGCTGCAATTGTTTCGGACAATCTAATATAATGATTCAATTGTTACATTCAATGGTTTTGAATGATTTGATAAAATTGAAATAAGTGTTTAAATTCATTGCGTTTGATTGATTGAGAATTTGAATAAGTGAATTTTGTGACATTGTGTTTGAATGATTGGCAAAATTGGTTTGTGATTTTGATTTGATATGTAAAATATGTGTCGCATTATACTTGATTATGACATGACATAAAAACTGAGTTTTCGAAATGTGCCTTCGGGCAATCCGATTTCCAAGCATAAAAATGTGTTATGTGGGTTTGGTTAGGTCCCATAAGTTGAGTCAAGTGCACTTGTCTTATTTTTATAGGCTTCGTCTGCCTGCCCGCTAGTGGCATTGGAGCTCCGATTTCGGACTCCCATAAGTTCATAGCTACACCGGACCGCTATGCGGGAAGGTGTAGTACGTTCTGTTCACGGCTGCACAGGACCGCTATACGGGAATGTGCAGTACGTTTCGTTTTGGACCGACCCAAACCATTCTGATGTGTTATGTGCTTTTGTTTTGTTTCTTAGTGTGACGCATTGCATGAATTGAAAATTGTTCATAAAATTTGAAAGAAATTGACATTTACATGATTTGAAAATAGTTCATGAAGATTGAAAAAGTGAGAATTTAGAGAAATAAGCAATTGAGTTTTTCAATCGTGAAATGTTTGAAATTGGTTATGAATGATTCGGAAAATTGAGAAATTTTGAGAACTAAGCAATTGATGATTTTTCATCTGTGACAATTTTATAAAATGGCAAAAGTTTTGAAAAGATGATTTTTGCTTATTTTTCGACTCATAAATATGTTATCCACGAGCTGTCTAGCTCACCCCCTTTTCATCCCCATCTCCAGGTAGCGTGCAGGAGATCGGATGAAAGAAAATCAAAGCTTTGTTTGATTTTGTTTGTCTTGTGTTTTATGTATTTAGGATTTTAGTATTGAATTTGTATATGGCTTGGAAAGCCATTAATGTTTTTCTAAGCATTTACTTCGTGATGTAAATGAATTATGGCATTGTGTATTGAATTGAAATATAAAATTGAGTATGGTTAGGATATATAAATGTGATTGGATATGAATGGGAATTGCATATGTTTATGAATGAGATATGAATGTGATTGCGATATGGATTCCGGACAGGAGGTCCGATGATGTTGATTTATTACAAATTATTGAAGTGTTATAGGTATAAGATTGTGTTTGTTAGGTATGGATTGGTTTGGTATAAAGAAGTGTGTTTAAAACCCTTTGCAAGTTTTTGGGGTTCATAAAATACAGCCGTTATACTGCCCAATTTTTGTTAAATAATGATTGAAGAAAGAATAAGAATAAGATTTGTTAGAGATGATATTGAAATACTACATGTTTAAGACGAATTTTATGAATTGAGTTTTATTTGAGGATAAGTTTCCAATGGGGAAATTATATTGTTTTGATTTGTATAAGTTTGAATAAAGATGAAGGGAGAGAAAAAAAAAAAGAAAGAAAAAAAAATTTATACCGATATGGATTAGTTTAGACCGAGTGTGTCTTAGGGTTTCTAACGTGACGCTTTTCGAAAGTATTTATTCGCGGATGTCGAAAATTTGTTTTCGTTTCGATTTGTTATTCGTTTTCCGATTTGTGCTTCGCTTCTGCTTTGTCCTTCGCTTTTCGATCCGTCGTTTTGTTTCGAAACCGTTTCCGTTTTTTGCTTTTTCGGTTGGGGTCCGGTTCCAGAATCGAGTCCCAACATGTCATGCTACATATTCATGTACCAACTCAAAGTAGTTTGATAGCTATATTGGAGTCCAAAGCAAATTCCACACAGCCATAAGACATCCATACAAATTCCATTTCTTAATTAAACTCCACACGGCCGTAGGTAAGACATTCACACAAATTCAACATCCACACCAACATAGTTCAGAAATTATGAAACCAGTACACAAAACCCACTAACCAAAAACGCAGACACAGACGTAAACGCAGAAGGAAGAAGGGAACTGCAAACGCAAAAGGCAACCGACCGCGAGAAGGAAGAAGGAACGCAGACGTAGAATGAAAAGGAATTAACGACGACGAGAGAGAAAAATAAACCAGGTGAAAATGAGGACGGGGGAGGGGGGTTCGTGGTAAGTAGGATCCGTTTAATGAAAAAGATGTCATCTGGTAACGACATCGTTTTCGATTTTAGTAAAATGCTAAAGATTAAGCTAACGGTGCTATTTTAATTTAAATTTTGCCGTCGGAATAACACTTCCTTCTGTAAAAAATCGATGGAATACATTTCAGTCGGTACACCCTGCTTCGTTTACGTTTTGTTAAAAACGTTGCAGTCGAAGCACATGGCGACGTTTAACTTTCAAGTTTACCAACGGAATACACCTCTGTTGGTGAACGGCGACGATTATTTTGTCACTACTGTTCACGCCTCTTTTACTAACGATGGTTCCTATTCCGTCGCTATATTCCATCGCAAAAATCAGCGGGATAATTTCCCATCCAGCTTTATCGACAGATATTTTATCCGTCGTAAATTACGCAATTTTACCAATAGAATGTGATTTTCTGTCGCAAATTTGCGATTGTATTGTTTCCATCGGTAATTTTCCATTGGAAATTGGCAATTTTCTTGTAGTGAAATGACACTCGTAACGTGTTGTATTTTATGGCTTTGGTTTATTACTTTACTATTGCTATGAAAAATTAAACTTTACAGGTGCATCTGCTTTTAGTTTAGTTATAGGTGCATCTGGTTTGATAGTGTAAAAAAGTAATTAAACTTTGCTTTTAGTTTAGTTATAGGTGTATCTGGTTTGATAGTGTAAAAAAGTAATTAAACTTTACATCTGGTTTTAATTCAAGAGTACTCTAATTTTTATATTTTGTTTAAGGGTTTACATTGGGTTATAAATTATACTTTGATGGATTTATACTTCAATCAGATAAAGATTACAACTTAGATCTTGCGATTTGTTTAACATTCAATTCCAAGCTAAAGTAGTTAAAATTGAGAGTAACTAAATTGAGGAAATAATATTTTCAATTACAATTGCAATGAACAATTTCACATTGAAGGATTATATAAATATGCTTTAGTAATAATTGAAATCAAAAGTTTAATTAAGTAATAAAAGGCTTTAAGCTTTCATTTAGCTTTAAGCTTTGATTTGAAGTTCTATTATGAAATCAATTTCTATTAATTATATTATTTGTAATCAAGAAAAAGAGAAGAAAGTAATATAAAGTTCTATGTTCTCTTTTAATAATCACATCTATAACCTAAAAATAAGCTTTTAAATCTTTATTAATGAAAGAACATCACTTCGGGTTTAAAAGTAGAAATGGTATATCTAACTTTATATACTACACATGACCAAAGAAAATAGCTAGATGTAAGGACCAATTCACTTATGTTTTAAGTAGTGTAAGGAAAAGTTTTAAAATTTAAGTGTTAAAATTGATAATTATATGTAGATTTTCATGGTCAAGCAAGAATACCAAGTCTGACTTGATAGATACAGTGGAATATAGAAAATGATGATCTGCTTCTAGTGGCGCTTTACAGAACTAATTGATCCCCAAGTTTAGACAAAGATGTTTTTGGTCTTACTTGTTACTATTACATATTATCTTTTTTCTTTAAACAAATTGAAATTGATGGATTCATTTTGAAATATTGTTTCTTATCATTGTGTTATATTGATTATTCACTTAATGACTATGTTTAATTACTGGTATACAAATAAGAGTTACATATGCTATTTATTTAGTTTATTGTACTTATTTAATTACATTTATTTTTATAGATAAATAGAGGGAAGTTGAAGTACTATTGATAATTCAGCCTCTTCAGAAAGATTCGATGAGCCAGCTTAAGCTCATATTAGATTAATTATTGGTATGAAGAACCTTACTATTTGTTTGAATTATAATAAACATATTAAAGATGGGGGAACCACCAGATTAAAAAATAATTTAGCTGAGATTAAAGATGACCTGGAGCCTTATAAGAAAGTTAGTTATGAGGTGAAATAGAAGATTAAAACTTTGCTTGAAGAGTATCAAAATGAGCAAAGATAGAAGGCAAAGACTGAGCTACAAATTAGTAGTGAAAGTTGTTTTTAGCAATGGTCAGGATGATACTATCAATGATGAAGGTGGTATTCCTACCTAATAAGAGGGATTATTACACCTGATGTGAGGAAGAGAAGAAGACATATGTCTAACTTTTTACTCTATGAACAAATCCTAGAGCTCAACCTTTAATTCATAATACCTTAAAATCTAAAGAAGTATCTCATAATGTGGATATAATAATGGCTAGATGGTGGTATGATGCAAGTGTATTATTCAATGCTACTTAGTCTTATTATTATTAGCCTATGATTGATATTATTGCTTCTTATGGTTCAAGATCTAAAGCTCCTTCAATTGATGACTATAGAGGTAATATTCTAAGAAACTTTGATGGTGAAATAAAAATTTATTTGGATAAAAGAATAATGACTAGGGTAACTTATGAGTATTCAATTATGTGTGATGGTTGGACAAATATAAGACATGAGTCTGTTACCAATATTTTGGTTTGTTATACTAAGGGAACAATATTTTTGAAGTCTATTGATGCATTTGGTCTTATTAGAAGTGTTGATACTTTATTTTAGATATTTTAAGAAGTTATGAATGAAGTAGAAAATAAAATTATTGTACAATTCATCATTGATAATGATTTTGCTTATAAATCATTTAAAAAAAGGATACAAAGCAGGTATAATTCTTTTTATTGGACTCAAATTTATTTGGATGAAAGAAGAATGACTTGTGGTAACTTATGGGTATTCAATCATGTATGATGGTTAGACAAATATAAAACATGAGTCTATTACCAATATTTTGGTTTGTTATACTAAACAGACAATATTTTTGAAGGCTATGGATGCATTTGGTCTTGTTAGAAGTGTTGATATTCTATTTTAGATATTTGAAGAAGTTGTGAATGAAGTTGGATCTAAAAACATTATACAGTTTATCATTGACAATGATTTTGCTTATAAAGCAGTTGGAAAAAGGATACAAAGTAGGTATAATTCTTTTTGTTAGACTCTTTTTGATGTACATTACATTGATCTGATGTTGAAAAATATAGGAGATCCTAGATACTTTTCTATCATTGATGAAACTATAAAAAAAGCCAAAAAAAAAGTAACCAAGTTCATTTATAATTATGTATGAGTTCTAAATTTGTTAAGAAATGGTTTCACTAATGGTAAGAATTTGTGTTATCCTACCATCACAAAATTTATAACTAATTTCTTATCGCTTTCAATATTTTGTTCTAGTGAAGAAGGAGCTAAGACAAATATTTACAAGTGATAAGTAAGTTGCATTTTAGTATGTTAGGTCTAATGTCGGAATGAAGGTTTTTAAAATTATACTTAAAGATCATGAGTTTTGGTCGTAATGTTAATATGTTATCCGAGTTTGTGAGCTTTTGTGAGAATACTTCGTCTAGTTGATAGTGATGAGAAGGCAACAATGAGTTAATTTTATGATGCCATAGAGAGGGTGAAGGAAGTAATCAAAGCTAATATGAAAAATAGGCCTTTTTTGTATACACTCTATGTTGTAGTCATCAATGAAAGATGAGAAAGGAAACTTTACTCTTTGTTGTTTACTACTGAGACATTTGTGAATCCTAGTGTCTATTTTAGATAAAGTTTTACAAAGAAAGCTAAAGTTAATAGGAGAATGCTACTAATTATCATAATAATTATTGCACATAAAATGATGCAACATCTTCTTAGCTTACAAATGGAGGTATAAAAGGGTACATTCAATGATTTTGCGATGCTTATTGTAATTCGTCAAAGATTCAAACTTAATCTAGGTATATATTTCTTCACTTTTATTACTTATTTAAAATTAATCATCACTTTATTTTGTTTACTAGGGTGCCTTTGTTGTTTTACAATAGTTAAGTGAGATCAATTCAGAAGTGGTGTTCTAGAATTACAAAGATTTATAATTCGAATTCTGAGTCAATATGTGAGTACAATTAGGTGTGAAAGGAATTTGAGCACATTTGAATTCATTCATTCTTAAAAAAAGAAATAAAGTGGAATACAAAAGATTGAACGATTTATACTTTGTTCGATGCAACTTAAAGTTTTGAGAAAGATATGTTATTATTATTAAATTAAATATAATTTCTTGTAATTTAATAATAATTTAATTTTATTTGTTTATTAGGATTCTTAGTATAACAATTAGTTATATGAATCCAATTTGCCTTGACCATATCGATCTTTTAACATATTAATTTTTTTAGAATCCAAATTTCATAGGAAAGAGTGACTTGGAAGAAAATTTTAGATGAGAAAGTATTGACATATGATTTGATGCAATAAATTTGAATGATAGTGATGATGAGACTTCTGTCAATAATAAAGATTTTGTATTTAAACAAATATTTCATTGAATGAAGTTTCATGTTTTCTATTTCTCTCTTTTTCTTTTTAATTTTACATATATTTGTTGTGTATGTTAAATTATATATATGTAATATAAATATAAAACTTTTAAAAGTCAATGTTTTTATTTCATATTTTACTTTTACTCTATTGTGTTCCTCGGCACAAATTCTAACTATAATGCTTGTAGAGTCGTGGACCTATATTACTCTTAATATAAGGTGTTTTGATGTAATTATTTTTTATTATATGATGTAAATTTTAACATTTTAAGAATTTTTTTTATTAATCATAGTTTTATATTTGTATGATAATTAAACAATTTTTACATTAATTATGATTATCGTTTACATTTGAAAAATGATAAAAGTATTATTAATAGAAACAAGGAGATAATTATTATTTCAAATTTATATTATTATAATTTTTGAGACATATTTGATTTAAAATTAATATTTATATAGCACAACATATCAAGAGACAAGTTTGTAACTTATAAAATTTTAGAACTATTTTACAATTTAAAAAAATTACTTGAAACGATATCAATATTGACTAATACCGTATTATATCAGAATTAAATTCAACACCAGATTCAATAAGAAATTCATAACATTACTAGTGACTTCATCGCAGTAAATTAGCTACCAGTTCTCTAATAAAATTTTGTGAAATTAACACAAACACATTTTCAGTTTTAGAATTAATAAATATAAAATTAAATACATTCATTGCCTAGCATATCGCAAGCATATATACTCTTAACTGAAATTTAGCAAGTGAAAACATTAATTAGGTGGAAAAAAAATTTCGATTATCATCATTACAAGATATTTTCTTTTTAACTGAACTGGCGGACACAGTTAGTTTTGTCGTCATGTATTTGGCGTACTAACGGTGCCGACATCACATTCTTAGGCAATCAAAGCGAATCGCTGTGGGCTCGTTAAAGTTGATCAGTTCGCCACAATGTCTACCACGTGGTAGTAGCGTAATGCCACCACGTACGCTTATAAAAAATAACACTTTTTATATATACTTATTTTATAATTTTTATTAGTTCTGTAGTCTGTACACGCCCCACATAATTGACAAGGTTGACTGCAGCGTCTGGTTTTCACTCTATTATTGGCACATTTTTCTTGGGTGGTTCTGCTTTTTCAATTGGGTGCTTATTTATGTATTGTCCAAACCTTGTGTTTAGGCCATGTTTTACATGAAGGAATATTCTCCACGAGTTACATGTCTTGCTTCTTACAGGACTTGGCAAATGGAATCATATCCACCAGATCAAGCTCTTCTCTAATTATGAATTGTTAATCATCTTTCCAAGTTGGACGTCTAATGAAATGAGCAAGCACTTGCCTTGCTCATTAATATTAAGTTCTTTGCAAATACATGGATGCGGTTTTCAATCCTTTTCATGCAAAATATAGAAGTTGTTCTGAAAATGATTTAAGAAATTAATTTAAGTAAGCGTTAACTACGGTATTTCATTTATTGAAGAGTTAGGTTTCTATGCTAACTAAATAATTGCATCCTAACTAGAGAGCCTTGGCAGCAGTAGATCCTAGTCCTATATGTTAAAGGAATTTGAGATGGTGAATGGATCTTATTGTCAAACGCTGGTGGTTGCTTGCGAAGCAGGAAGCAGATAGTGACTAACCCCATTTCTAAGCAAAGCCAAAAGAAGCGGCCGATGAGAATCTTTCTCTAAAGTCAGTGTCCTCTCTCGCTCTCTTAAGTCTTAACCATAAGCTCTTTCCTTTGTTCCAATGAAGTTTGTGACAGGCAAATCATTTTCAGTGAGTTGGGTCTGTCTCACACCTCATTTACAATTCCACTACTCTCTAAACTGGTAAAGCAAACTCATCTCTCTCTGTCTCTCACATATCATTTGCAAAACCTTGGAACATTGCTTTCTGACCATTAAATACCCATCTTCTTCAGCGTTTGCACTGTTCATGCATTTCTTTTGCTCTTATCTGCTTTGGCTCAATTATCTTTCTGATAAGAGCCTTCCTTCAGTTGTCTTTGTATTTTTCTGGATTCAATATATGTGGGCTCTTGCTTTGTGTCTAGGAAGAATATAATATGCTGCTTTCTCATTTGTTTATTGGTTTTTTCTTTAATGGGGTTGTTTCCTTCTTTTGTGAAGCTTTTGATATATCAAGCACTGAGGTTAACTTCCTATTGAAGACTTCAAAAAGGGCTTCTTGGTGGGATTTGTGGTTAAGTCTATATAGTGGTCAACAAGATCATTCAACAGACTCTCAGGGCTTTTGGAGATCATTAGTGGAAACTTCAAGTTAACTTGGTTTTCCCCTTTAAAATAAGGAGGTGTTGAGACGGATTTTCCTTGAATCGAAGTTAACTCTCCTTAATCCCAGATGCTGTAACTTTCTGAATTAGTTAAGGCACAAACTGCGTCCCTTAATTTTTCTGGACGTACCAAAATTTTCTCCATCGTTTGGGATCTGGAAACTGGATGAAGTGTTTGGAAGCACATTGATCTCAGGTCAACGTCCAACTCAGAACGAAGGTCTTGGGGAATTGGGTTATCAAGTATTGACAGGAAATGATTCCATGATGGTCTAAGTAGTAAGACTGGTCGTGAAAAAATCATGAACAGTTTTGGACCTCCAACAAATGAATTTTTTTTAGAAGGTGACTCCACTTTAAAGTTTTCTAGCTCAACGACGGACTCTAATAACAGGGATTGTTCATTTATTGATTTGAAGTTGGGAAGGTTTGGCGATCTTAGAGATTCTAGGGATTTTGAAATCTGTAAAAGATCAGCCGTTGCTTCTTTCTCTGAGTCATCTGCGCCTTTAACACCTCCTAAGGGTATGCGACTTAGAGCGAGCTCCCAGACTGCACATTGCCAAGTTTATGGCTGTAACAAGGATCTCAGCTCCTCAAAAGATTATCACAAAAGACACAAAGTTTGTGAAGCTCACACCAAGACTGCAAAAGTTGTTGTGAATGGAATTGAACAGAGATTTTGTCAACAATGTAGCAGGTTTGTTGGGTTTCACTGAGAGTTCATTTGTCATTCCATATTTTAGGCAGTTACAAGTTCAATATGCTATTTCTCTAGAAATTGGATGCTCACCCCTTTCTGTGTTCATCCCACTACTACCGAGAAGGTTTATTCAATTAATCTAAACTAAAATTATGAGCACCAGTTAGCTATAGTGACATTTGTTCGTTATTCACCTAGATAAAAATTAGCTTTAACTTTCTTGAATTGTTCAGGTGGGTTGAATATTACTTGCTATATATAAAATGTTGGGATGTTTAAAAAGCAGTATGTCCAAATGTACGAGTCCCGTGGCTGGTATGAAGTATATTAGTGTTTGATTGCTCAGGTTTCATTTGCTGGCTGAATTTGATGATGGTAAGCGCAGCTGTCGTAAACGCCTTGCAGGCCACAATGAGCGCCGGAGAAAACCACAAGTTGGTATTTACTCTAGGAGGACTGGAAGGATACTTCAGCCATGCAACGGTAAAACATCTGCATTAACAAAATCCCTCTCGTTGGTTGTGTGATAAGAGTTTCATTGTCAACAAACATTTAAACAATATTATTTAGTAGTGCATTGCTTTCTAGAATGTTAATTTGAATCTTGATCTGAATAGCTTTTCAAGTTTATTTGACCAACTTGTATATCTAACTTAAACTCAGGGATGTGAGATCAACAATTGAATGATTTAAGATGTTACTGGTGCGCAGATGGAACACTTCAAAACTCTTTGATCTCCTTCATTTGTCAGGAAGCCAATATAAGTACATTTTTTATTTTGGGTGAAAACAGAAGCTAATAAGCTATGATCCACAAGACTATTAGCTTGTTAATGTATAAGATCTCTTTGCAAATCATCAAGTGGCAGTTCCGGTGGGGGATTAAAATATTCACTTAAGCCATGGTCCTCCAAAACTTGATATAACTAACTAGACAGCATGTATTCCTATCCCCCCTGAACATGTCTTAGTTTCTAGTTTATACGAAGTAAGGCTTTATATCTACCTAATGTCAAGTGCTCAGTGGTGTGTATAAGTTGTTTGACCTGCCATTCTTTGTTCAAGCAAGAGAATGAACATTTCCATCCTAGTATCTTTGTGCTTTCATGCTATATACTATCCATTTTGGGCGTTAACAATACCATGCAAGTACAATATCTATACTACATTCTATCCTCAAGAATATGCGGCTCCCTGGGGTGGTGGGTGAGAATAGAAAGCTTTCTTATCAAGCATGGATTCTTAGTCTGTTTAATATAATAATCAACTTCAACTGGCGGTGCTAAGTTTTAGAAATTATTATGTACTAAACGTACTAATCCAATTGGCATACGTGTAGTAAATATATCAGTGTCTATGGATATTTGTTAACATTATCTTAGTAGTCTCCTTGCATTTGATACAGTAATGATCTTGGAGATGTACAAGCTAAACTTCCGATTCAGGAATTTTTATTTTGTTGTCAAAAGCTGAACTTTCTTTGTTTGCACCGTGTACATTTCAAAATCAGGACATTGCCCTTTTTCTTCATGATGGTACATTCCAATCGTACTATAATGGTCATTATATTATCCTCAACATCATATCATTTTCCCAACATTACCCAGGGTTTGCTGGAGGACAATTTCATGGCACTGCTCTGACGTCTTTTATTTGCCAAGGTATCCTCCCCAATGGACTATTGCATCCTCCAAAATATGGAACAAGTGATTGGTGCAGGCGGATGAAAGTTGATAGAACCGACTTCGATTCATCATTAGTGATTCCGATTACAAACGAGCATCTTCATCCAAAGGCGGTTTTACCTTCTGATAAGTTAGACAGTGTATTTCCAATTTTTCATGACAACATCGCTAGTTCTGCAACGGGAAGCTTTTTTAGTGAGAACACTAACCATTATCCTCAACAATTTGGGGGCCAAAATTCTGATTCTCACTCTCTGGTACAGAATACCTCATTTGGAAATGGAAACTTAACTGGTTTTGATACAGCATCAACCATTCAAGGATTCTCAGGGATCACAGAGTCTGGTTGTGCTCTCTCTCTTCTGTCACCCCAACCACAGAATTCTTCGGACCACTCATCAGGAATTCCTATGGCCTACCCTTTAACCAAGCAAGGTAGCAGTTTGTATCATATCACTGGTCAAGTATCTGACAAGCTTCTAGGAGTTGGCTCACAGATTTCATCAGCTGGTCTTTCGAATAGCTTCTCCTCATCGACAGTGAGTTCTATGGAAGGAAGTCCCTTAGATCCCATTCTCCTATCTGATGGTAGAGTTTCAATGAACTTTGGTGTGACAAGTAGGATTTATCAAGGCTCACATTTTGCCAATTCCAAGGACCATGTTTCCTGTGAAGATGGCACTACCATGGACTTGCTTCAACTGTCATCACAGCTTGATCGAGTTGAACGTCAAAGGCAATCCATGAATGTCAAGCAGGAAAACAATGCTTTTTGCTGGCCTCGCAGGACTTAAAAGTTCTCAAGGAGGAAGGTATAAAATCTTTCCTTTGAAATTTGCAAACTCTATTTTTAAATGACTTGGCAAGTATTTAATTTGGAAAATTGAGATGTTTGCCTTGTCATTGCATTTGTTTTTGACATTGTAAGTTTCTATTTGAAGATTCAGATTACCAAATAGAGCACAATGGCACCGGCTAACAAGCTAAACTGTAGTCCATCACCAATTGGTACAATTAGTAGGCCTACGGACAGAATTGTGCGCCTACCTAAAAATATTGATGCACAAGTGAAATAGCTTAAGCATGGCTTATCACAAGGCCTATTGCAAGACTTTCTATTGTTTTTCTTTGTGGGATCCATTTCCATTTTTTGTGTATGATGAATTTTCACTTGCATGGCAAAAGCAATAAAAAAATCATTGGTTTGTGTACCTAGGTTTCTGATTGTATTTTATTTGCACCATCTTTCCTCATGTAGCCATGATCTCAGGATAAATCTGCTGTGGATTCTATTGACACTGAAGCATACATAGATATGTTGCAAAAAGTGCTTTGAAATAAATAATTTTCATTCGCAATTTTATTTTTGAGACTAATTTTTTGGATGAACACAGGGACAGGTTCTGAAGCATATTGATAGCTTCAGAGACACCATGTTGGTATCTTGCAAAGCAGCAAAAGAAAGCAAGCAAAGCTTACAGAAGTAACCTTGGAATAAAGTTTAGAGTTTAGTGTGATCTTTGCAGGAGGTGTTAACAGTTTGCTTCATAAGCTTGACCATGTTGATTATTCTATTAGAAAATCTTTTCTTTTTACTTTAGATTATTCTATCAGAAAATATTTTCCTTTCACTTTAATAAATAATCAATGGCTCAACAATAGCGTCCAGAGTGATAATTATTGATCATGATCCTTTTATTCTTTCAAGTATAATGAATTGCATCAGTTTACACTTCCTAGCAATCGTTGTGTAGAGGAATAAAGGTATTGTTTTCATCGATCGCAAATACAGAAGGCATATAACCTTTATAAACACGGTGTTGTTATCTCGACAGGATGTCCATGATGCTATATTACGAAGTATAATGAATAATCTGAATGAGATAAGTATTATTTTTGCAATGTATAACGATAATGGATAATTTGGACGTAGTTAGAATTGTGAGAAAATATGTATGCGGTATCAGTCTTTGTACAAGTTTACGAATACTGACAATAGTGAACTTGTCTCAAAGCTTATGAAAGCCATATTTAAGACTTTAGTTTTGACATCTAACAATTTGATTAGATAAAATGTTTTTTAAGGAAGAGAGCCTTTTAGTAACTAGATAACAAACAAAGTGGATATCAATCTCAACTTGTTTTGTTTGAGCATGTGAAATTGGATTTGTAGAAAGAATTATTGCATCAAAATTGTCATACCATAGAGTAGGTTTGACATGAGAAGCCTATTTCACCAAATAGTGAGATGATCCAATATAGCTCAGTAGCAACAAGAACATTACTTCAATATTTAGGTTCAATATTAGACTTGGCAACTGTAGACTGTTTCATGGCACTTTATGAAATGACATTATAATCAAGGAAGATAAAAGTAACCCAAGGCAAAGTGATGATCATCAGGAAAACTAATCACAATAAGCTTGTATGGTTAGTGATGTTTTGGTGAACTGAAAGTCATAGGAGGGAGTGACTAAGATATTGAAGAATCTATTTAGTCCTGGTTAGTGATTATAATCAAGGAAGATAAAATATAATTCAATTTCAAGAACATAATTCAATATCAAAAACAAAAGAGATATTTAAAACAAAGAAATATCGGTACATGAAGATATCATAAATTTATTTAAGCATATCATATAAAGTGTAAGAAACAAGAAATGACAAAATAATAATTCCTTCAGAATTTCAACACTCTCCTTGAACGTTATCACTCCCCCTAAATGTTATTACTCCACCTAACTCTAATATCACCAATCTTTTTACTCCTATTTGGAATCTTCAAAAATAAATCAATCAACCAAAAATACATAATATAAAGTGTCATGCATCAAGCTATTTTTTAAAAAATCAAAACATATTTGATTAACATTGATGAAATTTCACACTAAAGAGTACTATTACATAATTAAGGGGTCAAACCAAAAGGTCAATTTCAATAGAATTGTCCCTAATTGTGTCTAATAAAAAAAAAAATCCTAATTTTGGTATTGTGCATAATTTGAAAGATTCAATTAAGGACCAAGGGCAAGTTTTAACAAAATTATAAGTTTAAATTGTAAAAAATAAAATCATAATTGTAATATCCAACAATTAATTTTTTTAAAATTTATAAATTTGAAAGCCCCAAATTTTCAAAAATAGAAACATAAAAAGTGCCAAAAATACTAAAATTGAACAAAATTAAGGGTGTATCGATATAATTAAAAAGGGAAAGAACATTAACTCTTTTTACAATTTAACTATAAAGTCATCAATTCGAAAAGATAGCTTTTACTTAAGAAAAGATTGAAAATTCCCAAATTTGAAACTAGAAACAAAATTTCAATTTGATGCAATGTAATTAAGAATTCTATAAAATGAGGGATGATGTTTTTTTCAACGAAAAGAGTGAATTATTTGGGTTTTTGGAGGATATAAACATAAAATATGAAAGCAAAAGAAAAGAGGGGAAATAGATTTTAAAAACTAGAGGACTGATTGACCACATGCCTTAGCTGATCAACCAATGTTTACGTTTTACAGATAACTAAAAATAAGAAGAACTGGTATGTTTTTAAAGTATGATCTATTGGTCAACAAGTGAAGTATATTGGTTGACCTATATTTATGGACCAAGCATGGTGACCAAAACCTTGGGATAGAAGTGAGTCTCAAAATCAGGGCCATTGGTCGACCATTGTATTCAAGAAAGCTAAAAATATCTTTAAAACTCAAATTTAAACATCAAAACATTTATTGGGTAATAACTATATCAAGGATTATCATAAACCTTAAATTAGACTTGGAATACAAAAAGTCAATCAAGAAAATAAAAGGGGTCTTTATCATATATAATTTTTATCAAACATACCTAATTCTCTTCTAATTTAGCAAAATTTGTCCTTATTCAAAGTTTTAGCAAAATGACTACTATTATTGTAAATTCTAACTTAGTTTCCTCATTTGTTACAATAATCCATAAGTTTAGCTCCTAAGGATCATATTTTAAAAGTAATTATTAAACACCTTTTCATAATTTAAACACGAACAATGAACACCAAGGGCTTATACTCAAATTTATATATAAATGTGAGTTATCATATACTGTTAAATTATGAACTAGTAATTACCTCATGTTGCATGTTGCTTATAAGATATTTGAATGAAAATTCTTTTTGAGTTTACAATCCATTGGAGGCTTCTCATCCTTCTTAGTTATCTCACTTGGTTCAATAATTGTGTTTTTTGGAAAATATTTGGTGGCTAAATTCTCATCATTCTGTAATAAAATCTTCTAGGCTTTCTTAGAGATAAGAAGGCTAGATTCACTATGATAAAATGCTTAAACTCCCTAATAATACTTAATTCAATAACTACCATTTTTACTATACACCATTTGCTTTGAGCCTTACAAACCAAGGTAATCAATGTGTTTTAGGAATTCAAATAAGGTTGGTTCCTTCTTGTTTTCAACCCACACTTTTGAATATTTTCTTGACATTCTTTATCTAAGAAAAAAACCTATCAACATGTCCATACTTACCACAAAAGTGACATACTGTGTTATATGAATAATGATAATACATATATGCATTTCTATATGTGTATGTATATTATAGGAAACTTCCTTTGGAAATTAAAGTTGTTGAATATTCTCCTAGGGCAGTGAAATGTCTTATGATTTTAAGTGATGCATATTATGAATGGAAGTTTGATAAATGTTTCTTTGAGGCCTAAAAGGGAGTGAACGAGTTTCCATGTTATCGTAGAAGTTATGCCTATTCTTTCCTTGATAGTATTAAACTCTCTATCTAGGTTATGAGCCATATATAAAATTATGATGTTTGCTTTTAGGTTGAGCCTCAGTGGATGTGTCATGTGCATGTGTAAGCTTAGATGCAGATACTCCATGCTTATTTGTCATTTTAGGCAATGGTTTTTCGTTATGAAAATACTTTTCCTTGACAATTGTAGTTTTATAATTGCCTTCACTTTCATAGATATATCTTATTCATGACTATCATTGGAATTATTATGAGTTCCTAGCATGTTTTTTAGTTTTTTTTACTCCCTGTAGTAAACTTGGACAAAGAGTTCTTAGGGGAATCTACCTTCATTTTCAATGTTACATTCTCACTCATTAATTCATCCAAGTCATGATTGTCATTGATAATCACATTTTTGGATGTTTTAATACTATTCAATTCACTTATCATCTTTTCATTCTCACTCATGCATGTATCTATGATGGGTGTCGAATCAACCAATTTAGATTCTGATCGTGATAGCTTAATAGGCACAAATTTCATACTTGTAGTCTTAAGAGCTTCCAGAGCGTAAACCACATCAAGTATATCATCAGAAAATTCAAACCGATCAGCAAATCTCCTAACTCTATCAACAGACATGCTATGACACAAAGCATAATTCAACTCATCATCATAATTTAAAGCAAAAACCTCATGAGTCAAATCTTCAATGATATCAACATTATAAACACAAGACACATCTTCAGCA
>JAOTBA010000007.1:12004839-12040183 GCA_025629845.1 Erythroxylum squamatum | reverse complement strand
TTACTATTCATAGGGCAAATTGGGCAGAATCTTCGGACGGATTTTTCGTACCTTTAGAGCGGAAATCGAAATTTCCATCCTTCACGAGAAATGTAGAGGATCTTGTTATCTTTAAAATGAGATAAGATACGTCCCGATCGGAGTTAGGAATAAAAAGTTATGGGAGTCGGAAGTTGGTAAAGTTACTATTCATTTGGTCATTTTTGCATTTTCTCCTATAACGTTCTAAATTGACCTCCGTTTCACCCGAATTTTGAACCAGTGTTTTCTCATTAAGTTTTTAGTATGAAAATGGATTTAAGATGAATAAAAAAAAATTTATCGGGATTTTCGGATTAGTCTAAGGTTTCCATCGCGGATTCGGGTTTCGAATTAGGTAGTTGGGTTCCGAAAACGGGATCCAACATCATTCACCGTGAGTGACTCACTCATTCAATTCAACTCCATTTCTATTTCCAAATGACAATATCCAACCCAAATACCAGATACATGCAAATTGCAATTCACAAAACCAAGTTCCAACTTCTAACCAACTCACAAATCCAACATCCAATCGAACACAATAAATAATGCAATTAATATGTAAGCAGGAAAAAATTGAAAAACTCAAAAAGCACACCCCAAAAAAATTCACTAGCTTCGTGTCTTCGGGGTGGGTCTTCGAGTCGGGTGAGGACTAACGGGTCAGAGGTTTCGGGTCGTGCAGACCGGCGACTGCAAGGCTGTGACCATCTCTCCTCCTTCAGACGTTCAGAGGCGACGACGTGGTGCACTGGTCCCGTGGAGGAAGGTTGAAGACGACGGCGTCTTCGGGGGACGCAAAGGGAGGAGCTGAGGGAGGATCTCTGTCCTCTGATACTAGCATGGATTGGGAAGGATAAGGGAAGCAGCAACACTGCGGACCAGTCACCAGTATCGTCGGAGATGAAGACGAGAAAGAGAGAGAGAGAGAGAACGACGGCGATGGTGAGTATAGAAGTGAGAGTCATTGAGAGCGAGAGAAAAAAATGAGAAGGAAGATTCGGTGGAGAAAGAGACAGGGGTGGGGGTCGTTTAGAGGACGGCCAAGAGAGAAAGGAGACGGTGGAGACAAAAACGGCGGGGTCATTTAGAGAGAGAGAAATAAACAGAGGAACGAGAAGGAGAAGGTTCGAGAGAGGACTGAGGAGTTATAGGTGTCTAGGGGGTAGGTTTAGGAAAAAAAATTAAAATTGCAAACAGGTCTGTCAATTTTTCAAATTTTATGGTACCGGCCGGTATGCATCGATATTGTATGTACCGGCCGGTACAAAACGAAAAACAACGGTATTGACCTGTATTAATGGCCGGTATCGAAGGAACAAATATCCTTCCATTTTTCGGCTGATACCGGCCAGTACAGAACGGTATCCGTTTCCCTGCTCTTCTCCAGAGTCCAAAAATTCATGAGCTATACGTTATATTGCATTTAGTATATTAACCAAACTCTCAGATCGTATGAATTTTTGGACTCTCAGGTTCCCTATGGATCATAACTACACTCTTGAATGCCTCTTCGCATTCTGTAGACTGGATTGTTGAAAACATAGCTGTTCAAATGTTTCTCAAATATACAAATAGCTTGGAATAAGCTTCTAGGCCATCGAATTTGGTAGCTTCAAAGAGGATATTGAACCAACTGCTTGCCTTAAAGGTTGAATAACAAAGTGACACACCAACATGTAATAATGTTCCTACTTCCAGGCAACATTACTACTCAAAGTTGGAAGCTTTACTCTATGTCCAGCTTGTCTTTAAAATATAGTCAAATTATACATCAGGTTTCTTCTAGTAACCGTAACCTTCTCAAGGTAGGCGTGGAACTGGCTTGGCTGAAAGGTCATCCCCATTTTGCATTTACATGCCTTTTTGAGAATGATATCATATATTCAATTTAGGAAATTCCTGTTGGGTTTGAAATTCCTAAGACGGACCCTTTTTAGAAAGCTGATGCAGATCTATGGCTAATGTTATATGTCAAAGTTTATAGATGGGGGCATCCTTTCAGCGGACGATCATTAAACAGCCTGCCCGTTCTGCAAGTATGTTGAGTTTTTGGTGCATCACTGATCAATTATCATTTTACTGCTCCAACCTTTTGAGTTGTCAACCGATAACAGGAGAGAACTGAAAAGGTAGACCATATGAAACTAGAGAATCCATTACTTGTCTGGCAGTGTTAACTTTGTGTCCACAGTTAAGACTATCGCGAGTACCAAACTTATAGAATGTTGAAAAGGCAAATTGAGTTGGATGGAGACGTAATAACAAAGCAAGTCCAATGCTTGTAAGCTTCTACATGTGAGGGTTAACACCAGTCTGACAGTGATGGACCGTTGAGCTGTTGTGTTCAACCTCCAGCTTCCCCATCATTTCTCGCCAAAACTTTGCTTCAAGATGCAGAAACAGGAGGTGGCAAATTTATAGCCTAAACGAGATGATAAGTGTGGCAGAAGCTTAAGGAGAGACGAAAACTAATCTCACGACGCACCTAACAACCAGTAGGTGAGACATCTCCAGGCAATAGCTTTCATTTTGGTCTTCTTCAGAGGTGATGATGCTGCAACATTAAGTCCTCGGTAGGGGTTTTCCATTTTGGTGAGCCTCAGGTAATGGGCTTCAACAGGTCTGCAGAGACTCATCAGAAAATCACCTTGGAAGCAGAAAGCCAGAAGTTCTCTTCGTTTACAGAAATGAAGGTCATATTCGTGATTGGTCTAGCTCTTATGATGCTTCCATATGCCGGTAAACATCATTCTCAGATTATCAGCTTGGAAATTACAATTTGCATCTCACTCATGAATCTGTGCTTCAGTCAATTCATGCATTAATGTTGCTTTCTCTTTTATGATTGTAGCTGCATACGATCCGCTCGATCCGAATGGAAATATAACTATCAAATGGGATATAATGTCTTGGACACCAGATGGCTACGTGGTGAGTATACTCGTCATTTAAAGCAATTTAACTTGGCTCAAAAACAGGGAATTTGCAATACAATTAGAGGCCGCATTACTTTTTCAATCCGTTGCAGACTTCTATATCTCAAATTCAACGGTCAAGTATGACAAAACTCTCTTTCAGACAAATTCATATGTTTCGTTTCATCTCAGAAACTTAAAAAAAAAAGGAAGAAAGAAACCAGTCCCAAGACTATTTGTTAGAATTCTATTTTCCCTTCGTCATTTTCCCTTAAATCCAGTAAGTGCCATCAAAACTAACAGGCTAGATGTAAACTAATAAATAATCTATCTTTCATCAAATTCTTGAAGGCTACTGTAACATTAAACAACTTCCAAATGTACCGGCATATCATAAGTCCTGGGTGGACCCTAGGATGGACATGGGCGAAGAAAGAAGTAATATGGTCCATGGTGGGGGCTCAAACAACAGAACAAGGTGACTGTTCCAAGTTCAAGGGCAACGTACCACATTGCTGTAAGAAGACGCCCACGGTTGTGGACATGCTTCCTGGAGTCCCTTATAACCAGCAATTTACCAACTGTTGCAAAGGAGGTGTGTTGTCAGCTTGGGGACAGGATCCTGCAGGTTCTGTCTCAGCATTTCAAGTCAGTGTTGGACTTGCTGGCACCTCAAACAAAACAGTAAAACTTCCCAAGAACTTCACTTTGCTTGGACCAGGACCAGGCTACAGTTGTGGCCCTGCAAAGATTGTGCCATCCACAATGTTCTTCACACCTGATCGCAGGCGTAAGACCCAAGCACTTAGTAAGTTCTCATTTCCTCCAACATTTTAGCTTCCTTGGTGCTGCATTTTTTTTTTGGGTAAAAAAAGCGTGGAATTCATCCATTGAGGTTTGAGAAGTTTTCAACCTCCTCTATTGAATACAATTGAGCCATAGAGGGTAATGGTCTAAGCATTTTCTCGACACTGGTGATTCAGGACTCAATTTAACGTATATTACTTTTACGCAGTGACGTGGAATGTAACTTGCACTTACTCACAGTTCCTGGTCTCCAAGCATCCTAGTTGCTGTGTTTCATTCTCATCTTTCTACAACGAGACAATCACTCCTTGTCAGACTTGTGCATGCGGTTGCCATAACAAGAACAGCTGCATTAAGTAAGCTACTTCTTTTCGTTCCCTACTAGCTTAACCACACATATTAATCTTCGCAGTTAAAACTTTTTGGTTATACAATCTTGGAACTGAGAGTAGACAATCCCCGTGAATGCAGGAGTAACTCCAAGGAGGCTCGCAGGAAGGGAATAAACACGCCTAAGAAGGATAATACACCGTTGCTCCAGTGCACCCATCATATGTGCCCTGTCCGAGTTCACTGGCATGTGAAGGTCAACTACAAGGACTACTGGCGTGCCAAGATTGCTGTAACTAATTTTAACTACAGGATGAACCACACTCAATGGACACTTGTTATTCAACATCCCAATCTCAACAATGTCACCCAGGTCTTCAGTTTCGATTACAAGCCTCTTGTACCATATGCATCAGTCAGTAAGTCCCTGAAACTCGAAATACTTGGTTTCTTAACGGAACCTACCTACAGATATCAAGTCCTTATGTTATTGATATGCAGATGACACAGGGATGTTCTATGGAATGAAATTTTACAATGATCTTTTGATGGAAGCTGGCCCTTTCGGAAACATCCAGTCTGAGGTGCTTCTACAGAAGGACAAGAACACTTTTACATTGAAGCAAGGATGGGCATTTCCTAGGAAGGTTTATTTCAATGGTGATGAATGCATGCTACCCCCACCAGACGCATATCCATATCTGCCAAATTCTGCCTATGCAAATCCAGTTGCATTCTTTACTTTGCCAGTTTCACTGCTGTTGATATTGCTGTCAATGCTGTGATCCATCCACCCAAGGACAAATAGATTGATAAAGCAGAATGGTTTGCAAAGGCCACAAATTTTCGTAGCAGATATACCATTCATTCATTGTCAATTTTAGCTGCACCGATATCATGCGTTATCAATTCAACCGCGTCGATTTCGTGTGTATTAGCTATCTGTATTGACTAATCGTGTTAATTAGATACATGTGATTCCTCAACCCACATCCTCAAATTTTCTGGGAAACTTTATAATACATAGCTGCAAATTTGATGGTTTCTTTTTCTCGAGCCTTGTTTCATGTCCTGTTTATTCACCTTCCATTTCATGAATGTTACATTTGAGTTGTTTGATGATGATACAGTGTAACGGAAAGTAATCATAAAAGTATAGGAACATTAACATGAACAAATCAATATAATAATTGCAAATTCTACGAGTACCTGTTTACACATATGGATACAACATATAAAGTGTAACATAAAAAATATTGAAGTAGAAATCATTCTTGACAAAAACTGATTATGAAGAAAAGAATGTTACTTGCATTCACAATACAATAAGTGGCCCTGATAAGTGGAGCAGCATTATAGTGCAAACCTATTTGTTGCTTAAACCTGCTGCACTTTCTCATTCCAACACCATAAACTGGACTGACTTGGCTTCACGGAGCAGTACCAAAATTCAGATTGTTGGAACAACAAATATCCATGCTAACATATCTAATCATGTTTAAGCCAAAAAGGCAATCATATACACCAGTAGTATGACGAGAGGAGGAAGGAGAGAGACGAATTGCCGAGAAACACCATTTGGCAACCATGGGTAGGCATCTGGAGGAGGCATTACACAGTTTTCACCATTAAAAGAGATCCTTCTGGGGAATGCCCATCCCTTTTCAAATGTGAAAGTTGATGCATCCTTTCGGAAAAGCAGTTCTGACTGTACATTCCCGAGAGGACCAGCTTGTGATAGCAAATCATTGTAGAACTTAACTCCCCATAACATGGCCGTATCATCTGCAAATCAAGAATTTTGTATTGCGAAGTGGAAAGATAAGAATCTTGTGCAAGCTTTCATAACACAAATGATGAAAGTAGAGATGTAAAGACGGCAGGTTTTAACTTACTTAACCCTTCATAAGGTGTTAATGACTTGTAGTTAAAGCTGAAAATCTGGGTGAGGTTATCAAAGTTGGGGTGTTGAACAACTAGATTCCACTGTGTATAGTTCATGCGGTAGTTGAAATTCGTAATAGAAACCTTTACTCGCCAATACTCCTTATAATTTAACTTGACATGCCAATGGACTCGTATCGGGCACATATGGCTGGTACACTGAACAAGAGGTGCATTGTCAGATTTGCTTGGACTTGAGACAACTGAGGCCAAGTGTGGACTGTCTGGGCTGTGACATGCATTAAGTGAAAAGGATCCAAACCATCCATAAGCATAATGAAGGAGATAGCAAGATATGCAACAAAAGGATAGTTAAAAGCTTACTCTACACAGCTCCCAGATAATGTTTTATTGCTTTGACAACCACAAGCACAAGCTGGGCAACCTACTATAGTATCATTATAAAATGATGAGAGAGAAACGCAGCAGTAAGGGGTCCTCCCAGACAAAAATTGTGAATATTGGCAAGTAACATTCCAAGTCACTGCCATAACAGAAGGGAATCATTGTTAAGTACATGTTTTTATCGCAATGAACAATGTCATATACTAGAAAGAGTACTAATTGGCAGTCATCAAAGCATGCTCTAATATTTGGCCCAAACAAATCACTAACTTAACAACAAAAGGCTATTATAAGAAGGTACTATGAAAACTTTGAACAAAGAAAGATATATACAATCTTCTGACTCCATTAGTCTTAAAATTGTAGTGCAAACCAGTATGTCTTAGTGAGGACGACAACACCACAGGATTTATATGATCATCAGAGTTTAGTGAACTGGTTTCAATATATAACTTTCAATGGAAAATGTTGGTCGATTACTTACTTAAAGCTTGAGTAACTCTTCTTTTATCGGCTGATATGAATTTAGTTGGTTTCCCAATCTTTGCAGGACCACAAGTATATCCAGGCCCTGGTGCTTTCAAAGTAAAGTTCTTTGGCACCCTGACAGTTTTGTTTGTGGTTCCAGCATTACCCACACTAACTTGAAAAGAGGCTATTGCAGTGGAAGGGTCCTGGCCCCATGAATTAATCACTCCCCCTTTGCAGCAATTTGCAATCTGCTGGTTGTAAGGAGTTCCCGGCAACAAATCAACAACAGTTGGATCCTTCTTACAGCAATGGGGGATGTTTCCCTTGAATTTAGAACAATCCCCTTGCTCGGTCGTTTGGCTTCCCATCATACTCCAAATTACTTCCTTTTTCGCCCATGTCCAACCCAATGTCCAGCCTGGTGCTTGAATGTGGCGAAATTGCTGGAAGTTGTACATTGTAACAACCGCCTGCCAAGCTCAAATAAGAATGATGCAACACATATTAGATAAATCAGGGAAGGGATAGAGGAAACATTAACAAATGATCCATGAACTGGAATGAATTCCATAAAATTTTGCTGAAAAGAAGAGAGACACATGAAATCCTGAATCTTCTGGCGTAGAAAACCCATTAACCAAACTGATGAGTGAAAAACTTATTATCCAACAGTGATAACAGTTAAATGAGCTCAAAAGAATTCACAGAACTCGTCTGCAAACCAACTATATATTGCCCTCTGAAGGTAACTAAATCTTGCAGCAGAATAAGAAAACAGATACCAGGGCTGGGGTATCCCACTCTAGTAATGTGTAAGACACGCACGTTGTGACAAGAAATCCCTCACAGTAAGGCTTAAAACAAACAGACACTTGTATCCTTTTCTAGTACTTACAACATAGCCATCTGGTGTCCAGCTCATTATGTCCCATTTGATCGTAATGTTTCCATTTGGATCGAGAGGATCATAGGCTTCTGCAAATAAATCAACACCTCAATGAGAAGTTGAATATCCAAAATTTAAAAAATTGCATTCCAATCCACTAGTAGTCAAAGCAGCCAGGACCAAAGACGACAAAAGAAACAAAGTTCACCACACGGCAGAAGGGAGAAGCACGTGGATTAAGTGCCCAAATCCAAATGTTGAAGTTTTGAGTTTAAGAGTGGCAGGAAATCATATCTTAGCTGAGGCATATAGCCAAAAGCAATGTCTTATCAATCAAAAGTAATGAAAACACAGCAAACAGAAACTTTGAGATTATAACGTGAAATAGTATGATAGAAAACCCAGTTTCTCTTGCAATAGATTTGAACACAAATGCCTTGGATACTACAAATCACTTTGTCCTGGAAGACTGTAATGCCCCAAAGAGTTAAACCTTAATCAAGTAAAGTCAATTGTGGATGAGTGAAGCATCCCCAGATCAAATAAAAAGGAAAAAGAAAAACAGTCAAAAGCTCAAGATCACATCATTATACCTAAAGTAAAGAAGCAAGACTAACCTGTAGATGTGAAAACGAAGCAAGAAAGGAAGAAGAGAAGCAAAATGGTGACAGAAGCAAGCTTGGTAACGGATCCGGAGGCTGATGGTAAGTAAGACTCCATATCTTGAAACAGACTTGTGTTGTGAATGTGATTCGGGTTGCTTTCTTGGCTTAGCTGAAGATCCAGACGAGAAAAAGAAAGAATAAGGTAATGGAAGTAATGGCCCCTCTCTCTCTCTCTCTTCACTTCTTTTAAGTTGAAGAGAAGACCATTACAATGTGTTTCAACTGCTCCGAGAGCGTGACAGTGTGAGTCGCGAATTTAACATTTCAATAGTGGCACTGGCAACTATAGTCGATCGACGACATGTAAAGAGTCAATTACGATAATATCCTTAGCTAATTATGATTGATAGCAATCCATCTTTACCCGTTCTGTAAGTTTGATTGATAGCCGCATCAAGACTTTTGCGTGAGAAAAGAAGAGAAATCGAGCGGGTGATGTATTAGGGACAGAATTGGAATTAAGACCACGTGTTTGGGAAAAATGAAACATAGATCTGTTGATGACAGCTCGCTGTCGGTGGAGCTATAAAAAAGGGGGTGTTTTGGGAAAATAATTTATAAAAAATTGCCTACCTAATCTTTGGCCAAATAATGCAATTTGGTGGTTAAGGACAGCAAACTTGCAAGTTCTTACTTCATACATACACTCAATAATATTTAAATTTTAACCCATATTTCCTTCTATTAATTACATTTCAAAGTATTCTAAGTTTAGGAATATTCTTGACTTTCTACAACTTGTGATATTATTTTCTTAAAGGGCCCCATGCAATCTAGATGATTAAGAACTCTCTTTATAGATTACTTTATGATTATTGCATCTTAAACTTAATTTTTTTTTTTATAATGTTTTAAAATTGAAGCGGACATTAAACCGGTCAAATAAAAGATTTAAGGTTTAAAGGTTTAATCAGTATTAAACCACTATAAAAATGTTATATAATAAATAAGAAGAAAAAATTATAATTTATAAGAGTAATAATAAATTAAATCTAATAATTCAAACTAAATTTGAATTTAATATAAAACATAAAATATTAATAATAATTAAAATTTTTTGAAAAATTGTAAGAGGTTGAATACAAAACCAATGCACAAAATACAAGGAATAAACCAACAATTACCCAATGCAACACAAATCCTCAGTTGGGTTGATAAAGATTCCGACAATCCTTTCACTCAAAACTCTTTTGGATATAAAACTACCGCCATCGTGATCCCTCATAGCTCAAAAGTTCTTATCTTTAACTTAAACCACTAATAGCCCAACTTGTTCGTTGTTGCTTCCAATTAGAAAGAATTCCCATTTGGGTATTGAAGGAGTTGCAGCCGATTGTGGTAAGACATCGAAGCTGCTTCGTTGAGTTGTTTGGGGCAAGTAATGAATCATTTAAACAGAGGGGGAACGGGAAAGTCTGAAGTAGAAAGGAGCCAAGAGAGAGCAAAGTGGGGAGGAGTATTGAGGAGAAGATGCAGTTAAAGATGAAAATTGAGGAGAGAGAGAGGAAGAAAGGCATAACCCAATATGGTTCACGGTTTGACAGTTCAGGGTTTTAACCAGTCGATTTTTACTTTCAATGGTTAACAGTCCAGTTCCCTCATAATCCGGTTCATCCATATCGTTCAATCCACGTTGATCTCATGGACAGTGAATACCATAGAACCAAAACTACATTCGACCATAACGTATGCAGAGACCATGAAACATTTGTGGGAAGATCTGAGGAAAAGATTCTCGAATGGGAACGGACCGAGAATTCAGCAGTTAAAGTCAGATATTGCAAATTGTAAGCAGGAAGGACAAACGGCGATTTCATATTTCAAAAAAATTTGAAGGCAATATGAGATGAATTGATCAATTATGAATCGGTACCAGTGTGTACTTACAACGGATGCAAATGCAATATAACGATCAAGTTGAGAAAGAAGCACGAGATAAAGAGAACCTATAATTTTTTGAGTTCAGATTTTTTGTCCAATTTTATGGTGTCTTATTATGTCCAATAGATCTCAATCATTTATTTATGTGAGCTTCGTATGGGTTCTGTAAAAATAAACGTGGGATCCGCATAAATGATTGGTTGAGATTTATTAAACAGAATAAGACACCAATATATAGTATTACTTGGACTATAATTTCACGTGACTATAATTACTTGTATTTACTACCTTCTTATTATCTAGGCTAACAAATTATGGTGAATACCATAAATCAAATGCAAAATTTAAAAATAAGTCAACAAAATTGACTAACTATGACGAAAATTAAACTTAGAAATAATAAAAGAAGATAATAGTACTTGGACTTTGAATCCCCTAAAGACTTCTCATGCAATCACGATTTCACTAATTAATTTAATTTATGATTTATTGGACTGCGAAAATTCCTATCATCTGTTAATATTTTTTTCAAAACTATTAACACCTAACTCTTGGTTGATTAACTGAAATCTCTTTCTATTTAATTAAGATTGCATTAATTTTAACCCTAAGTTAGAGGATGTATATTTACCTATCTCTAAGTTTGTATTCAATTTTTTTCAACTATGGTAGATTTATTCATACAAAAACATCTTTCAATCTTAATTATATGAAATCAAATATAAATTAATACCCCAGTTTTGTTAATTCAAGAATAATTAGGAAAACATAATTGAATCTCAATGAGAATGAAGAAAAATTAAGTTAAAATAAAGTCATTATCCGGTCTCATCTAATCCAAGCACTAACAAAAATTTAGCCTATAATCACATAAAACATAACATCAAAACTAAAAGAGACATGGTAAAATCTCTTTTAATCTTTGTAAAATCTGTTTTAGAATAACGGAAATCCACTAAATATGTTTCATTGCTTGTTCTTCGTCCTCTTTATCATTCTAGACTGTCAATTTGTGCTTTCCTAAGCCTAACTTGAGTCTCTTACGAACCTCCTATGATATCCCTTGTTTTCTTTTCATAATTGCCTTTTATAGTGGAAAATTAGGGTTTTTAAAGTGTGCCCGGTTGGGCATGGCCATGTCCCTCGATCTTCATTCTTTAAAAATCAAAAAGGATTACATGGTCCCAAAGAGCTATGTCATTGTCCATACAACTATATAGACTTACTCGGTTATGTCCATCAACAAAGTTCCCTTTAAAAAAGCTCCAATTCTTTTATTTTCTATCTCATTTCATCTCAACTCTTTTACTTTTTATACGTAAAGACAAATAAAACCTAAAACCACAATAGAAACAAGGTAAGTACAAAAAATAATAAGAAACTCTCAAATAAACAAGCAAAATGTATTAAATATAAGATTAGAAATATAGTCTATATAGCATTTATCAAATTTCCCCACACTTAAGCATTTCTTATTCTCACGCAAATCAATTTCGTTACTCTCAGCTTAATAAGAAACAACTTCAAAAAAACATTAAATAGAAAGTACATCTTTCAACATTCTCCGTTATTTGTTCAATTACAAAGTTCATTAAAATGTTAAGAAATTACTTAAAAGCTTACTCAACGCAGCTCCGAAATAATGTTTTATTGCTTTGACAACCACAAGCAAGTTGGGCAACCTACTACGCAGCAGGCAGGTGTATCCGCAGCCAAAAATTATGAATATTGGCAAGTAACATTCCAAGTCACTGCCATAACAGAAGGGAATCCTTGTTAAGTACATGCTTTTATCGCAATGAATAATGTCATATACTAGAAAGAGTAGTAATTGGCAGTCATCAAATCATGCTCTAATATTTGGCCCAAACAAATCACTAACTTAACAGCAAAAGGCTATTATAAGAAGGTAATATGAAAACTTTGAACAAATAAAGATATATATATACAGTTTTCAACTCCATTAGTCTTAAAATTGTAGTGGAGTATGTCTTCGTGAGTATGACAACACCACAGGATTTATATGATCGTTAGAGTTTAGTGAACTGGTTTCAATTATAACTTTCAATAGAAAATGTAGGTTGATCACTCACTTAAAGCTTGAGTCACTCTTCTTTTATCGGCTGATATGAATTTAGTCGGTTTCACAATCCTTGCAGGACCACAAGTATATTTAGACCCTGGTGCTTTCAAAGTAAAGTTCTTTGGCACCCTGACAGTTTTGTTTGTGGTTCCAGCAGCACCCACAGCAACTTGAAAAGAGGCTACAGCAGTGGAGGGGTCCTGGCCCCATGAACTAAGTACTCCCCCTTTGCAGCAATTTGCAATCTGTTGGTTGTAAGGAGTTCCTGGCAACAAATCAACAACAGTTGGATCCTTCTTACAGCAATGGGGGATGTTTCCCTTGAATTTAGAGCAATCCCCTTGTTCAGTGGTTTGACTTCCGATCATATTCCAAATTACTTCCTTTTTCGCCCATGTCCAACCCAATGTCCAACCTGGTGCTTTAATGCGGCGAAATTGCTGGAAGTTGTACATTGTAACAACCGCCTGCCAAGCACAAATAAGAATGATGCAACACATATTAGACAAATCAGGGAAGGGACAGAGGAAACATTAACAAATTATACATGAACTAGAATGAATTCCATAAAATTTTGCTGAAAAGAAGAGAGATAACCGAATTCCTGAATCTTTTGACGTAGAAAACCTATTAACCATACTGATGAGTACTGAAAAACTTATTATCCAACAGTGATAACAGTTAAATGAACTCAAAAAAATTCACAGTACTCTTCTGCAAGTCAACTATATATCCACTCTGAAAGTAGCTAAATCTTGCAGCAGAATAAGGAAACAGATACCAGGGCTGGGGTATCTTACTCTAGTAATGTGTAAGACATGCTACTTGTGACAAGAAATCCCTCACAGTAAGGCTTAAAACAAACAGACACTTGTATCCTTTTCTAGTACTTACAACATAGCCATCTGGTGTCCAGCTCATTATGTCCCATTTGATCGTAATGTTTCCATTTGGATCGAGAGGATCATAGGCTTCTGCAAATAATTCAACACCTCAATGAGAAGTTTAGTATCCAAGATTTAAAAAGTTTCCAGTCGAATCCACTAGTAGTCAAAGCAGCCAGGACCAAAGATGGCAAAAGAAACAAAGTTCACCACACGGCAGAAGGGAAAAGTACGTGGACGAAGTGCCCAAATTCAAATGTTCAAGTTTTGAGTTTAAGAGTGGCAGGAAATCATATCTTTCCTGAAACGTACAGCCAGCAGTAATATATTATAGATCAAAGTAATGAAAACACAGCAAACAGAAACTTCAAGATTATAACGTGAAACACAAATGCTTTGGATAATACAAATCACTTTGTCCTGGAAGACTATAATGCCTCAAAGCGTTAAACCTTTAATCAACAAAAGTCAACAGTGGATGAGAGAAGAAATGAAAAAGAAAAACAGCCAAAAGCTCAAGATTACATCATTAGACCTAAAGTAACGAAGCAAGACTAACCTGTAGATGTGAAAGCGAAGCAAGAAAGGATGAAGACAAGCAAAATGGTGAAAGAAACAAGCTTGGTAATGGATCCGGAGGCTGATGGTAAGTAAGACTCCATATCTTGAAACAGACTTGTGTTGTGAATGTGATTTGGGTTGCTTTCTTAGTTTAGCTGAAGATCCAGACAAGAAAAAGAAAGAACAAAGCGGTGGGAATGGCCTCTAATAAGGTAGTTGCAGTAATGGCCTCTCTCTGTTTCTCTCTCTCTCTCTCTTCACTTCTTCTAAGTTGAGGAGAAGATTATAAAAAAGCCACAATGTGTTTCAATTTCAACCGCTCTGACTGTGAATTGCGAATTTAACGGATACCGAATAGCACTGGCAACTATTGTCGGCCTACGACATGTAAAGAGTCAATTACTATAATATCCTTAGGTGTCTGTAATGATAGCAATCCTTGTTTACTTGTTGGTCAACTTTGGTAGCGCATAAAGATTTCACATGTCGACAATTTTTTTATCTTAGAAGTTTAATCTACATTGCCAATTGGTGGACATTCTCATTTATGAGAATCAATAATTAAAAAATTTAGGTAAAAATACATTTAACCTCTTGTGTTTTACCTCTTGATGCGTTAAATCTCCCACTATTTTAAAAATAAATTTATTACCTCCTTTTCAAAGCAATAAAAGGAGTTTAAAATTAAAAATATATATATCTAATACTGTTTATTGCTATCTTTAGTCTACCGTCATAGCCCCAAAAAAAATTGAGTTGCCCAAACAATTAATTTTGTTTTATAAATAAGTTTTTAATTTTTTTATAAATTAACGATTATGCAGTACAATTATGAAGATAATTAAATTTTTATTAAATTTTCCTTTTTTATTTATTAATGGTCAAAGTGTAATTCATACTTAAAATAATTTTTATTTTTAAAATAGAGGGTATAATAAAATAAAGCAAAAATATATAGAAGTTTAATATATTTTAGTCAACAAAAGCAACAATTACAGTTGCGGTGATTTCATCATAATATAGGGTTTAAAAAATCTTTTTGAATTTTAAGCTCCTTTGATTAGTGGTTAAAGAGAGTAATAAGTCCATTTTTAAAATAGAAGGGGCATAAGGTACTAAGGGATGAAACATGAACAGGGGGTTAAATATATTTTAGTCAAAAATTTAATCGGTTTAAACGTAAAAATCTTGAACTGCTTAATTTTTACGATCTAATATAAATTGAACCTTTTAAATCTTAAACTTCTTATCTAACCGTTTTAACTTTCGATATAGTTTTTAAAATATTTATGAAAATGATAACAGTATATAAAATAAAAGTAAGAAAAGGATCCACTTTAATAATTTGTCATATGCCCCAAAAGGAGGTTCAAATTTAAAGAAAATGCTTCTATCTCTAAAGAAATTCTGTAGACTATTTTATGTATATTTATATTAGTAGATTTACATTTTTTATAACATAATAAAATAAATTATATTTTATGAATTATTTTATTATTTAGTAAATTTCATTTAATTAATATTTATAACTATTGAGCCATCAATCAATCTTCTTTCAAATCATCAGAATAAAAAAAAAAAGACTTTTCAATTGGATTTCCAATTTGTACATTTAGATCATCCTCCTCTCACTCGGTGGCCATGCCCATGTGTGTAGTTTTTAGCTTTTACTGGACAAAAGGGTCACTCCCAAGCGCTTCAGGTTTGGCTCTAGAAAATATTTAAGGAGAAAGTACCGTGTGGTATACTTGGAATGTAAGTTGTCATCGTTTCTTGAGGAAACCATGGTTGTGTGAGTGAGTAGACTAGCAGGCAAATGGGTAGTAGGGAGGGCATTTTGTAAAGAACTCACGTCGAAGAACTGCAAAAGTTCACAAAGTTGAAACTAAGTGAAGCCATAGGTGAAGAAGCAAAGGTTACTAAAATAACAATTCTCTCTCCAATACTGGTAACTTGGTAGCTACTAAAACATCCTCAATTTATAATTTTCCAGTGTTCTCTTTTGGTGTGTGTTTGGCAGCATTTTTCTTTATTAACGTTGCCAAGAACCAGCTTAGCAAGCCACCATCACGCCTACCCTTAATATGACATTTCATCTCTCCACTTCTCCGTAACCAAAATATCAATTTCCAACAATACTATAATCTAGAATCTCATGAAAGAAAAGGCATAGAGATGAAAACATCCATCTATGCATGTCCAACATCAACATAAGAAAAAAGTTCAGAATAAATTCCCAAACTGAAAGAAGGGTCTTTCCCGTTGAAATGTCATGTTAATGTCAGGGATTGGAGTCATCACATGTTGATATTGAACTAGTCAATTGAACGAATCATGTATTTATAAGCTAATAAATAAGAAGAATGAAATGCATCCAGCTTCACATAGAGCTAGTGGAACAGTGTAGTTCGATTCATAATGGTGCAAAATTAATCTCAATGGAAGTGTAGATGGATTCTAAGAGATTAAGAAATAGTAAGCTATTTTAGACTAAGAAATAGTAAGCTACCAGCCATAGAAGATTCACACTACATTATACTCAAAGTCGAAAGTATAGAATTATGGGAAATAGTTATAATGGTCCCTTTATTCCTATAAAAAATATAGATAACAAAAAGGTACCCAGATTAAACGAAAAGTGATAATCGTAAGATAAAAGATTAGTATCTTTAAATAGTAGGGCCATAAACATCCTATTTTGTGATTTAGGAAAAAATGAATTTAATGGGGCCTCTATTTGTGAAACGGCTTATAAAATTTAACATACATTAGAATCACTCATGAGGGCACAAATTAAGTTAAGGAGAGTAAAATAAGCATATTAACATATCAATATGAATTGTTTCGAATGCAGTATGATGAAAGCATATCTAGCATGTATACTAGATTCATCGATATTACTATCGCTCTCAAAGGTCTTGAAAAGATTTATATAGCATTAAAGCATCCAAAAATGTGATTTAATGACAATCATGACTTGGATTGACTGAAGTGTGAGAATGAAACATTGAAAAAATAAATTCATGCTCTTAAGGACTCTCTGTCCAAATTTACAAGGGAAAGAGAAACTTTTTTTTCAAAGAAGCAAAGTGAGAAACTTGAAAACATGTTAAGAGCTCTACAGAGTTCTAAAGATAGGCATGGAATTGAATATAAATGTGAAAGTGTTTCGAACACTAAAGGGTCGTTTGATTTCACTTCTAATTTTCTGTTGTAGTTTCATGTTTTTTATTTTTTGTTTTTAGTTTCGATTTTTCTTTCAAATAAAAAATAAAACTTATTTGGTTGTTCATAATAATATAGTTATATTTTTATTACTAATGATAATTACGTATTATAAAAATTTAAAGATAAAGTTTTTAATTAATTAATTATATTTTTAATCTCTTATATAATATTTATTAATACATTATTATTAAAAATTATTTTATTTTATTTTATTAAAATAAATAATTTGTAAATAAATTTTTAATTATATTTTAACTATTAAACAAAATGTTATTTGAAATTTATATATTTTAAAGATATTTTTATTTTTATTATATTTATTAATAATTTTTAAATTAGTTTAATTTAATTTAATTATAAACAAAATAAAATTATTTATATTTTATTAATAGTTAATTTTAATTAATTAAATATATAATATTAAATTAAATTATCTATAATTCTTATTAATAATTAATATTTTAAATAATATAAATTTAGTTAACAGTAAATCAAATTATAAAAAATATAGAAGCAGAAAACAAATTACTTTTTATAGTTTTCATAAATTTTAAAAACTAGAAGACATCAAAATTGAAAACAAAAACTAAAAATTTAAGGGGTAGTTTAGTTCCACTTCTATTTTTCTATTGTCATTTTTAGTTTTTGTTTTTTATTAAAAACAAAATTTTGTTTGGTTGAATTTTCTAATATAAAAACTGAAAACAAAAACTTATTTGGTTGAGATTTGTAATAAAAAACAAAACAAACAAAAGCATGTTTAGTTTTATCATCACGTTTCTATTTTTGTAATCATACTCTTATGTTAATAATTTTAATATAATATATTATGTTTTAAAATTAATTAATTATCATTATGGCTAAAATTTAAATATATGAAAATTAATATAATTAAAAAAATTTCCACATTAATTGTATATAATAAAATTATATAAATTAGAAATTCATATTAAGTCATTCTAATTAATAAAAGATGTCCATCATATTATAATTCTTAAAAACATAATAGTACTATCATTTACAAAATAACACATAAATCAATTAGAACTAATATAATCATTCCACGTTTATCTAGCAATGTCATCTTGCTTCCAAAACATACCTCGAAGCTGTGCTGGAGTGATATTATATTCCACTTGAGAACTTGCATCTTCATTTTTACTTTGCCTAATTTGTTCTTCAGTTTCAGCACAATTGTCAAATAATTCATCGCTTTGTCCATACAACTAATATAATTGTGTCTATCACAAAATGCAATAACGATGTATTTTAGTTTCTTCATATCATAACTCACATGTTTTTAAGTATAGAAAATCTTGCTTTTAGAACCCCAAAACATCTTTTAATAACATTTCTTAATGAAGAATGCCCGTAACATTAACTTGACCAGTAAATGAGTTGTAATCGATTCTTATTTCTTTGAGTAAGCTTTTGAAATTCTTCAATTTAGCCTTTAATCTGTTATATTTATTCTTTAATTGAATATTAATATACTCCTTATTGAATTTTGTTTAAAAACTTGCCTTAATATTCTTCCAACCAAATTTGGAAAAGTTAGTAGTTGTTCGATTTCCCTTTTTCACTTCTTCAACCATCAGGAAGATTAAATAAATTTGTATGATATCATTACATACCCTATCTTTTTCATTTATTTCTACACAATCATTGAAATCATTTATATTGTTTAAGCCTTCCATCACTAAATGTAATCACATATAAGTGACATCAATTGCAACAAATTCTACAAAGTATTAAATTCTAAAAATAATATATGCATGATATATGTCATACTCATTCAAGCACATGTATTTTTAATAATATTAACCATTTTTGTGGTAATTACTCCAATGGCTTTGAACGCAATCTAGTTGTTCTTATCTGACTCCCTAAAGACAACTCTAAGTTAGCAATCCATGCTAGATATTTACTAAGGTGAGATCTTACAAAATAGGTATTCCATATCTTGATATAGCATTTATCCACCTTAACACCTCATGCATGCCTGATTTCAAAATTATTTTCAATTTCTAGGCAATATAGTATCAACCACCTAAGACGAATATGAATATGGAACTTCTATCAACTTCCTTGAGAGATTCCATCTGCTTCTCATATTTGGACTCAATTTTGAGTCAATACCATGAGCCAAGATGATTTCCCTATTTTAGTGAATAGTATTATCTGCCGACAAATTTCTGTCTTTTACATTAAGAAACTTAGAGCATTATGAGCCTATTATTGTGCTCCCTCAAAATTCAACAATTTCCATACTTTACGTCGATGACTGGTTTCCATAATTGAAACTAAATATTATGTTGATACATAAGCAAAGACAAAACCAAGGTCTTTCTAATGCATATTGTTACAAATGACCAAAAGAAAATTATTTAACACTTTAATGTCACTAAAAGTATTTCCAAAGATTAGTTACTGCATTGTGATAAAAAGAAGATTCGACAAAACTTCCTTTTAAAAGAAATGTAAAAAGGAGTAGGTAAAAGGATTAGTACTGAATAATTGTCACAAATGTGTGAAGAAAAGGTAATGAAAGATAAATGGAAGCAGGTTCAACATGGCTATTGATCATAACTACACACTAAAAAGAGGGTAAGGGCCTTGCAATAGTAACCTTGACACTCTAAGAGGAAATTAACACAAAATGGGAAAGTAAACTATTATGTGTGAGGTTAGATATGATATTAAAATTCTAACAAGAAATTCAACCAAACATTGAAATAATTATGAATGGGACAGAAAGAAAAATGCAATGTGCCCACTCAAATGTGACAGGATCTTTCAAAAGATAGATTAACAATTGATTAAAAGGATGCTCTAATGTAACCTGAAACTTATAAGATATCTATCATCATCTTATTAGGAAAACATTATCAAAATGAAGGAAGGAATAAATAAGATACAAATGTAAAAAGGAGACTGTATGGTTCTAAGCTCCAAAAAGCACACCCTTCTTTATCTGAATGGTCAGAAAAAAAAAAGAAATAGAGAACAATCAGGGGAGAATGCTATACTGAACTACAAAAAAAAATTATACTGAACTATACAAATTTTTTTACTCATTCAGCATGTTCATTTAGGAAGCACTATATGAACAAAAACAATGAAACTGAAATTAGTTAAAACAGCAAATTCCACTGCTTCAAATTCCAATGGTCGCAGTGAATACGTTCATAAATCTTTAATTAAAATAAACTTCAATCTTAACTCACAAACAACTCATTCATAAAAGATCTTGTTAGCTACAGAACCAATACAAGTTAAGCTCGCTAAAGATTCACACTTTATTTTGAAGATTAGGACCTTAAGGATTATAGGCAAACTTTCATGATTTGCTATATATAGAAAAGTGAAAGAAAATAAAATAACAGGGAAGTTGATGAATTAAGAATTTAGTTTCAATTATGCTATAATGACATGTCTTATTGTTGTTTTCTTTCACTTCTCTTATGTGTGCGACATGTTTTAAGAGACAAAGATGATTGGAAAAGAAGATGGTGAAGGTTTTAGTTTTTTCGTTGATTTCTAGTCGAGAGAAAGCTTTGAACGCAAGTAACAGTAAGAACTCAAAAGCAAATGTAGCAACAGATAAGAAAACAAACAAGAAAATGGTATACTTGGAGAAATCACAGCATAGAAGACGTTGAAGTCAGCGCAGAGAAACCAATATGATTTTTTTGTGAAACAAAAAACCTATTTTAAAAATACACAAAAACGTTATTTTTACATATTTGTAAATCTGTTGTAGTTTTCTTATTTTAAAAAAAAATTAAAACAAGCTTCGACCAAACACATTTTCAATGTTGTTTCTTTGATTACAAAAACAACAACAAAAAATTAAAGAAAAAAACAGAACCAAACAGGCCCTAAACAAACAAGTTTTTTTACTAAATTTGAAAACAAAAACTAAAAGCTAAAAATATAAATGGAAACAACCACGCCTTAAAACTATCTTTGTTAAAGGAAAACATTTATATAGTGAAGAACCACTTCTTAGAATGACAAATGAGCATGGAGCATCCATATCTAATCATACGCTTGCGCATGACACATTCACTAAGTCCCAACCTAAGAGCAAATATTATGCTTTCATATATGGCTCTCAAACTATTCATAGAGTTCAATACTCTTAAGGGAATAATAGACATAATTTTTATGATAACATGCAAACTCACTCAAACCTCTATAGAATCATGCATATCACCTTCATTCATAGTAAACATCATACATATAATCATAATATGAATTTTCACCATCTTAGGGGACCAATCAACATATTTAATGTTCAAAAGAAAATTTTCTCATTATACATACAGACATAGAGTTCCAAACAACACATTTATGTAACAACATTACTCATAAGATGGAACGTCATTTTTGTAGTAATTTTGGACATATTGCTAGATTTTGCTTTATTAAACAAAGAAATTTAAGCAAACCTTTGAAAGTGTGGGTTAAAAAGAAGAAGTAACCAAACAATCAAGTTGCCAGGCTTGTCTGGTTTTCTAAAACTTATTAATTACCTTATTTTATAAGGCTATTAGAGAAGAAAGATCAAATGATATTGAGTTGAGCATTACTTTTAGAATATATATCTTTTATCTCAATGAATATAATATTCTTGCCTCCAAGAAAGTCTTGAAGATTCTTTTGTAGGATATGGAGAATTTAACTCCTAAAACTATCCATCATAACTTCTCAAATTGTTGAACCAAGTGAGAACGAGAAAATGATGAGATTTCATTAATGAATTGAGAATTTAAGAGGAATCTTCATTTAAATATTTGATAAGTAATGTTCAATATAAGGTAATTATTAATTAAAATTTAGAAATATGTGAATACTTGCATTTACGTGTCATTTAGAGTATAAATCCTTGGTGACGACTATTTTGAGTTGGAATTATGAATAAGGTGTTTTTAAAGTGTGAGTCTTAGTATTAAAGACTATATGCAAAATAAGGTCACTAAGTTAGAATTTACATTAATTAGGTTGTTATTTCTGTAAACTTTTGAATAAGGATAAATCTTGTTTAATTAGAGAAATTTTAGTTTTTGATAAGGCCCTTTGTATGATCTAATTCTTTTTTATTGATATTTAATTGGTTAATATATGTTTTAGTATTATTTTATTAAAGTTTTGATACTTTAATTTGAATTTTAAAGACGATTCCTTAAGCTATCTGGTTAATTTGTCCATCATTATCTTAGTGTGGTCGACCAATATTTTTAAAATTCACTACTTTTTGCTTTCATATGAGTATGCTATTTTTTTAGTTGCTAATTTGGTCGCCCAAATAATCTTATTGGCCAACCAATGTTCTTTAGCGATCAACAATATCCTAATATATGACGTTCTTTTATCTTTCCAGTCAGTTTGCTCTTTGTTTGGTCAAAGCTCTAGTCACCCAATTACTCGTGTTAATCAACTAATGTTTTGGAGTGGTCAACCAATGTTCCTTTTATAAAGAAATTTTACAATTCTAGTATGATTTTTTATAAGGTTTATTCATAAAAGGATAACAAAAAATCCATAATAGTCGACCAATGTCTCTTTTAGGAAGACAATTAAGTTAACTTGTGACATATTTGGTAGATATATAAAGGTTAACCACAACCTTTCACTAGTCAACCAGTTTCTCTAAGTGATTGACCAATACACATAATTTAATGCTCCCTTCCTTTATCTTGCTTCTGTTTTCTTTTTTTCTTGTATAAGGCTCCTTAAAACCCTAGGTAACTTGCTTGTATCTTTAAAAAAACACCACACCCTATTGCTAATAGCTACCTCATTTGATTTTTGTCCTCTTTTTATTAAAGATCTTTATAATTCTCACTCTCTATGGATAAAAACCCTAATTTTAGGATTATTTGATAATGATCATGTATTTTCCATAAATTACATTATTCGAATAAAAGCTTTTTCAAGTGTGATTGAATCATATTTGCCATTTTAGAATTTTAAATTTGACTACTTTATTTCATCATTATTTTTTAAATTTCAAACATCTAAATTATGCATTCTTTTATGAAATTAATTGTTGAATATTGCAATTATGTTTTATTTGTTATAATTCCAACCACTTATTTTGTCAAAACTTGCCCTTGGTGTATTAATTGAAATTTTCAACTTAGGCATCATACTGAAATTAAGGATTTTTCAAATCAAACACAATTAGGCATGTCTCCATAAAAATTAACCTTTTATTTTGACTCTTTAAATATTCAATAGCACTCTCTAGTGAGAAAGTTTGTCAATCTTGATCAAATTCATCTTTTTAACAAAGTTAGCTTGATGATAACACTTTACATTATGCCTTTTCTTTTATTTCTTTTTGATGATTCCAAGAAGGGGGAGAAAGTTTGGTGATGTTAGATTTAGGAGAGTGATAACATTAGGGAAGTGATGAAATTTAGGGGGAGTGATTGTTTTATCATTTTTTATTTCTTGCATTTTTTATAATATGGTTGAGTAAATTTACGTTATCTTTATGTACAGATATTTATTTGATTTTAAATGTCCCTTTTGTTCTTGATACTGAATTGTGATCTTCATGTTGAATTATATTTTATACATGAATTAAAGGGGAGCTAACCATTATCTTAAATTATGTTCCAAGTGCTCAATTTTATTATTGTTCTCTAATATCACAAATTTTTTGTCATCATCAAAAAAAGAGAGGAGGAGATTGTTAAACCAAGGGAGGTTTCTAGTTGATATTCTAATGATAATATAACATAATTACTATTATTGTATTTATTAATTTAATAAAAAGCAATATTTGAACAAAATGAAGTCATAAACTTAAATAGATAGTGTATGAATTTGATAAACAGAAGTTGAAGTTTACAACAAACAAAATGAAGATTAAAACAAGAACTAAAGAAGATCAAGGCTCTTCAAGGTTATTTCACATTTTTTTATTATTATTTATAAGCTCACTTTTTTAATTTGATGATCCAAAAGGCTCACAATACATAATTATTTCATCTTACTTTATCGCATGAGAACTTTGATTGGAGCAACTGAGCAATGCGATGGAATTTATCTTTTTTGAGCAACGAGAATGGAGTGAGTTAAAGTTAGGTCATCCTTCAAACTGGATCTTGAATTTTGCTCCTTCAGTTGGTAGTAATAAAAGTAATGATAGTAGTATAAAGGCTTGTCATGTTTTTTTAGAGCAAAGCAAACTAGGAAAGCCTTTGTTGAAAGCAATAATAAAGTAAGTAATAGTTTTTAACTAATTCATTGTGATTTGTGGGAAGACTATAGAGTTCTCGTGTCTTATTACTTAATAGTAAGAGCCCATATAAAATGTTGATTGGAAAACCTCCTCAATATAATTTAATAAAGGTGTTTAATTGTTTATGTTATGCTCATCGTCAATCTTGTGGCAAAGACAAATTTGAGGAAAGAAGTCGAAAGTGTATTTTTGTTGGATATCCGTATGGGAAGAAGGGATCACATATGTATAACATTGACAACAAAGAGTATTTCTTGTCACGTGATGTAGTGTTCTATGAGACAAACTTTCCCTTAAAGGAAGCTAAAATGGGATAAAATACAAAAAGAGATAGTGTGATTACCTTTTTAAATGGAGATTATGACGGTGAGATAGTGCAAGATTTTGAATGGGAGCATAAAAGTGCATCCAACGTGGAAGTGAGGGGGAGTGACATAAGCTAAACAGAGCTGAGTGGCATGGAAGTTAGGGGGGGACTTTACCACTAGTGAAGAAAGAGAGGTGTAAATGGGTAACAAAATTAAGTACCTCTCAAATGGGATTGTAAAGCGGCATAAGGCTTTATTAGTCATATTGGGAAATCGCCAAGTCGAGAGAGTGGACTATAATGAAAGTTTTGCTCTGATTGCTAAAATGGTGATTGTCTGAACACTTCTGGCAATAACATTTATTCAAAAGTGAGAACTTCACTAAATGGATGTGCACAATGCATTTTTGCATGGCAACTTGAATGAGGAGGTCTACATGAAATTTTCCCGAGGTTTCTCACCACCCAAAGATAAGGTATGCAAATTGAAAAAGTCCTTATATGAGTTGAGACGAGCATTGAGATGATTATAGAACATAATCATCGTCTTGCATTGGTCGAAGGACCTCTTCTTAAATAACCAGAGAAAAATAGCCATTTGACTGGAAGGCTCATTTACTGGACCATAACCTGCCCTGAATTGAGTTATGTAGTTCACATTTTAGCTCAGTTTATGCAGACACCGAGACAAGAGCATTGGCAAGCAGTACTCAAGGTGATACAACATCTGAAAGGAAATCTAAGTTAGGGTATCTTTCTTCATTCTAATGGCAATTTGCTATTATCTGAATATTGTAACTCTAGTTGGGCTAGTTGTCTATTCACACGATGATTTTTGACTGGATGCTTTCTATTATTAGTATAATCATATTATGTAAGACGAAGAAGCGACACACGGTATCCCACTCCTCAATTGAAGCAAAGTATCGATCACTAGCAATTACTACTTGTGAGTTGAAATGGTTAAAACGATTGTCAGCCTCTTTTAGGGTGCAACACAAAAGACCATGCACATATTTTGTGATGGTCATACAGCTATGCATTTTTTTTTGTTATAGCAGAATAACAAGCAATACACTAAAGAATAAACACAACTCCTTGTGCGTCAGCGCGCAAGTGGTGACTGATATCAAGAGGAGGGGTATGCCAGACGCTCTCCGCATGGGCGCCTTCCGACCCAGGCGGGCGAAAAAATCAGCGCACTGATTTCCTTATCTAAAGACATGAGTGATATTGTACTGGGTAATCCTGGCCAGATGAGAGCGGATATCAGAAATTAGATTAGCTAGGGAATGGAAGAATAAATCATCGGAAGGAAGAGATAGACAGCGCACTGCTTCCAGGGAATCGGACTCGAGCAGAAGTCCTTCCCAAGGATAGGTGCTGGCAAAGGCGAGCCCATATCTGAGAGCCAAGAGTTCCGCAACCATGATAGTGGATCCCGACCCAATAGGAAAAGCCCGCGATCCACATACCATAGCTATCTCGAAGCAAGCCGCCAATCCCTGCCTGGCCTCGATGGCCGCGAACACTCCCATCAACATTGAGTTTGAGCCAGGGGTTGGTCCATGCAACCAGTCGTGGGAGCTGTGGTGGAGGCTGCCCTAGCTGGGCAACGTCGAAGGCAGCAATAAAGTCGCTAAACAGCACGAGTACCTGGTTGATCTGCACGGCCAGGTTGGTTTGTGCTCCCTCAATCACTAACTTGTTCCTGGTGCACCATATGACCCAGCAAGTGATAAGAAATCGTCCTAGGCAAAATATGGACCCATCTGTTGGAACACAGTTGGCTTTAAGCCACGCAAATGGGAGCTGCTCTCGATAAAAAGGAGCCAATCGTGGGCGTTGGTCTGAGTCTCAAAGTTGCCTAGCATGAGGGCAGTCCCGTAACAAGTGAAAGACACTTTCCCGGTGCGCTCCACAACGTCCACACAGGCGAGAGGCAGAAAGGCCCCGCTCATACCTCATTTCCAGTCTTTTACGGGAGGACAAAACTTATAAAAGTGAATTGTCATTTTGTTCAGAATGAGCTATCTGGTAACATTGCCACATCCTATGCCCTTTCCTTTCAACAACTTGCCGAAATACTGACAAAAGGGCTTGATTCACAAAAGTTTCGTACTTTCTTTTTACCAAGTGTGGCATTCGAAAACTACAAACACCAACTTAAGGAGTACTGGATCATATGATATTGTAAATAACATTATTTGAGATGTTTTACATCATGTAGCTAGAGATAACTAATTGATAGAGGTGAATATGTTTTTAGGCGTCAATTTATGTAAAACAAGCGCCTCTCTTCCAGCTTTTTCTGATTTGGTCATAAGTTTAAAGAATTATTTGGCTATTGGAAAGCAAAACAGAAAATGGGATATCAGGAAAAGAACAATGCATTATCTTTGTTACTCAAAAAGGTACAAACTCTAACTATCCAATATCTTTTTATCTATTTGGTCATAACATCCACAAATATTTTCATATAAATTGTCCTCTAAAGACCATTACTTTCTACACATGTTAACTCTTTCAAAACTGGGAAAACGATGCAGGCCTTGACAAAAGAGGATTAGATTATATTGGTAAAGACATTTAGCCAACTCCAGTGTTTTTATGTTCATCAACAATGAATCTAAACTTGGAACTTTTGGCAGCACATGAAAGGCCATGTGGAGTAAGCTGGAAAACCAACAGATATTGCTTGCTTTTCCTACTGATAATTTGCTTATATCAAAAGTTCATTCCAACCGTGGGCGCTTCTGGTGTGTTTCTCTCATCCAATCAAGACATTCCTCTGCAGTCCCTGTGGGATTGGCAAGCTGCCATGCAAACAATTTTTGATGCTGCAAGCAGCAAACAACACAGAATGTGAGCTTTCTAACACCAGCAGCCTTAAGTATTATCATCCAGGAAATGATTCTACAAACATGTTAAGAGTGCAGGAAAGAAACCACTTACCCACTCCCTAACAAGTGGTCCTCCAGATTTGAGCTGCAAAATGTTCATAATGTCTCTCCCAGAAACTAGGGGCTTCACATCCCAAACTTTCTCGAGACCTGTATTTCAGAAAATAGCACTTCAATTGTAGAAACTGTGTATGAAAGTTTGTTTTAATGAATGAACCTCAATCATAGCTTTTGATGCCAAGACGTTTCAATCACCAGCTCAATCATCACAATCTACTGCAGGCTATGGTAATTCCACATCTTTTTCTGGCTTACAAGTAGGAAAATAAGAATTCTTATTCTTTGGAGACAAGCTTTTACAGGGGAGGATAAAGTGTATACCCATATTAACTATAGCTTGCTCAGCTGCCTCAAACAAATCTCTTCTCTTCTCCAGTTGAAACTGATTGTCTAAAAATTCTGAAGTAGAGTCAATGTCAGGGGGATATAATATGGTTGAAATTAGCAAAGCAACTCGCCAGAAGTCTTTGATTTCTTGCAGCAGAAATCCTGAATAGATAATGAAATAGAGGTTACCATAAGGCCATAAATAAAGGGATTTTCATCCAAGGATCTGCTTCTATACAAATAAATTGTGAAATATTCAATCCTGGAAGTGTCTTAGAAAAGAGTTTGTAATGTGTATATAGTGATAGAAAAGCAAGCTAAGCATAAAGGGGATAATTTATACAAGAAACCAGACAAATCTAAGAACTCTAATTAATCCAAGCAGGCTCGAGCTTGGACGGCCCATTGCCATGCCTAGTTCAAACCTATTATCGTTTTGGGTAAACTTTCTAAAATAACGCCATTTTGATCTAAAAATTCTGAAGCTTGCGAACCAAAAAAACATTGTTTTGGGAGGTGATCGGGCCTCAAGCCGGCCCGTTTAGGCCTGAGTGCAGCCCGAAACCCGGTCAAACCCAGGCCGAGCCAGGCCAAAATTGCCACCTCTGTTTTGAATCATGTGTCCAACCCGATTAATGAACCATTCACGGAAACATTCTTTTTTAATATTATTTCAGCACAGAGCACATAGTTGATGACGACGCTGAAAAATAGCACATTACCTCTGCCCCCTAATCCGATAAGCATACAAGTTGATACAATACACCATCACAATTAAAGAAAGTAGCAACTAGAACAAGATCTTGACAATGTTGTTCTACAATTAGACATGTAAGATATAGACTTAGGCTCTAGATAGCAAAAAGATTTTTCAAGTTGAAATTGGAAGCATCATGTCTTTAGATGCATGTCATCACCCTGACACCCAAAATGCATTCTACTGAAAACCAGAAAGATGAAACATCAGTGCTAAACAGTGAAGTTGTAATGCTACCCTAACATAGCTTGATTCTCCATTCAACGGTCACTGAACTGTCCATGAGGATACCAATTGATTTGATTCCTTTTAGAGTTAAATGAAGGTCATCAGCATACATCAAAGTTTGGAGTACATAGCATTCTTATCATTTTCAAGTACAAGTCACCAACTCATTATAAACTAATAGTGTAACATTAAGTATTAGCATTTTTTAAGAGTATTAAGCACCATTTTACTAAAAAATAATTGTGTAGCACTTAAATGAATGCCAAGGAAAAATAGTCAATCAAGAACCAAACAGAAGTTTGCAACTTTTTGTTATATTTAACTGGAACTTAGAAAATTCAATCGTATAAAAAGATACATATAGTAATTGTCAAGAAACAGAGTCAGGCTTTGCCCAGAGAAAGTACACACAGCACCAAGACATCGTACCTGTCAATACTCGGAGTTTTGATGTATTGGGTAAATCAACATTCTCCATTTCCCAATCAACTTCATTAGGCTGTGTGTTGTTGTTAGATGCAAGTAATGGAAGCAAGCTTAAGAATTTCCCGAGTGACGCATGTATTTTCACAACCTGAACCAGGTTCATATTTATGTAAACCCAATACTCTATAGGAAATAATGCCAAGGCCCCAGCTATAATCGGGATATTGAGAATAGCAACTAAAAGATAGTGAGACTGACTGTTTTAAGATCACTGGACTTTTGCTTCAGAGAACTTTTGAAGATAAAGCTGACAACAGGAATCTGCATGCAAAAACATGGATTTTTAGATGAACTCCTATGTGTGAAACTGCGCATTAAAACTTTAGTGCCAAGATTAATGCCCAGCTTACAATCAAATGAAACTAACGTCAGATTCTGAAGCAATTATTTATGTTTTATAAGCCTTTCACTGCTAGTAGTGCTGACAATCTACAAGTAGCATCATTCAGTTATTGTTCTAAAATTCTCCAAACAATTTTTTTCTTGGTACTCCCACCAATTAATCATAAATATTACATCTTATCTTGGATGTGTAATTCCAACAGTAGGTCAAGGTCTTATAGGCCCATAAAGTGAAAATAACAGATGAAAAATAGGCAAAAAGGACAACTAAACTAATGAAGAAGAAAATTTCTAAATATTTTACCTTTTTACCCTTCTCATCCTTGTATGTGATATCTCTGAAAGGAAGGAATAAAGCAGTATAGAAAGCGAGCCTTCTCTGTTCATTCTGCGATTCAGTTCATATGATTAATAAGACCAAACTTTTGAAGACGATAAATTTTTAAAAGATGAAAACTAGAAAAAAATACTTTGAAAAGCTTTCGAACAGAATTAAAAAGATATATAGGAGAAAAAAGTACACAAGTTTCAACTCACAGAAAATACAGTGCATCTAATTACTTGAATAAGGCTCCAAGTAGTATCCAAATAAGCAACACAAAGCCTGTCAAAAGTCAAAATATTAATGGTCAAGCACCAAATAGAGACTAGCCAAACTACAGAGTGATCCTCGTAAAGATTTTCGAAATTCTCATATAATTAATGTTAATAAAATTGCTAGATCTTCACAAACCCTTTTTGGTGAAAGTACAAATTCATCTATTTTAGTTCGTGCTTTTTCTCAGTTGAGCATATGCTTCTCTACTTTTTACCCTACCAAGTATCCTAAGAATAGTTAAAAGAAGATAGTGAACAGCTAAGTCTATTTGAACAAAATGAGTGAGAGGCTACAATTTTCCACCAAGTATTATGTCTTAAAGCTCATAATCAAGTTTAATAAGCTAACTAAAGGAGAGAACATTAGTTTCCACAGAATAAAAACCAAATACAATGAAAGGAGAAATAAAGAACAAACTGACAACATGATATGAAGTTTATTTAAAAATTTTGTAGATTTGACTTTACCTGGGGCATTCATCTGATACCTCTGACTCAACCTTGGGATGGAGAGTGAAAACAGTCCAAAATAATGTTAAATCACAAATGTATCTCATAGCTTTCACAGGTTGATTACCAGAGATCATTAGATCAATCTGCATTGAGAATTAACAGCAAGATAAGTACAATGTTACATATATGACACAGAATACTCCCAAGGGGTAAAATGAACATACTTCTGTCCCAATGCGCTCTTTGCTTACTTTAGCTCCCAGAGCATTCTTCACTTCATCACTTGCAGCAGCAGCTTTGAGCTCTTCATCTAAAGTAAATCCAAACCTTGCACCTGGAACAGAATATGAATGAATATTAGAATGGCATTTCAGGGCTTTTGTAGCCAAAACACCATGTGGAAAATTAACCATGTACACCAAACTTGTATAATGAATGACTTGACAAACTAGCAGCTCAGAAGGTTGAGTAGGACTTTATCCAACATTCTGACCATCAACGAATTCAATAGAATTAGTTCTAACAACCAAATGGTAAATTCAATGGTAACAAACAACTAAACAACCTAGCTGGGAGTTTTATTCCCCCCTAAATGGAAGTCAACAAAGTCTTGATGATGCTGAAGTAACAATCATTGACTACAAATCAATTCAGAGTAAGCATAATTAATTTCTTCAAGACCCCCAAAATTTGAGTAGACTACAATGAATGATACATGAGAGGGAGAATGACTAACAATATAAATATGCTGGTAAGTTGCAACAGTTTAAGACTTATGTTTACGACTAGAAAGTGAAGTCGTTCCAAGTTTTACAATACAAATACAAGAGGAAATGAGATATAGTTAAAAGGAAAGAAAAATTAAAACAATACCAAATCGAATAGCTCTAAGGACTCGAAGTGGATCAAAACAATACCAAATCGAATAGCTCTAAGGACTCGAAGTGGATCATCCAAAAAAGTAGCCTTTGGAGGTAAAGGAGTCACTATCTTCCCAGATTTTAGATCTGCAATACCTAAAGTAAAAGCAAGAAAAAGCTAAATAAGGGAAGAGTTGTTAATCTGTAACCTCAAGAAGCAAAAACACTAAGAAATGCTGATCAATATAATAAAATTACACCTACCTCTGCCAGTAAGGTCTTCAACTGAGCTAGTATTGATATTGTAGAACAAACTGGCTGACAAAAAGGTTCTTAACTAAGCCAAAGGATATTAAAAAGAATGATAAATTATGTTACATGTACAAAAAAAAATACCTATTGATGGTTAAATCCCTTCTATAAGCATCCTCTTCTGCTGTACCAAATTTCTGTAGCAACATGCAAATCATTATAGATTCCAACAAATACCATAAACTTGAAAATAAACTATAATATAAACTACAAACAAATAATGTGGACTTTGGATACAATAGATATTCAACCATGATTAAAAAGGATAATATACGAGATATACAATCATCATAATCTCAACTACACCACCTCCAAGGTGTAGCTATTGCTTTTGGTAGCAAAATATTTGCAACATGGTCCTGTTTTCCAAATTTCATAAAGTAAAATAAAACCAAAAGCTTAGACAATCACATAACACAGAACCTTTTTTTTTTTTGAAAAATAACACAGAACTTGTTCTATAGTAAGAAAGGAATAATACGGAAGACTATTAAAAACACTGAGCAGTTCATTCCATTAATTTCTTCTGAACCATTTAAAATCCAAACTAAATGATATTTTGAACAGCAGCAAAATGAAAGGCCAGTCAGTGACTCATTATACCATAGCAGGAATTCGACTATTCTCACTGTAGTCTTCACACCTTAGATTTACAAAATCAATCCATAGATCAAAAATGCGCATCCTCGCAGTTTCTAAGTGCTTGGATTGATCAGGATTGCTGCACCAAGAAAATGGATAAGACAGCTTCTTAGATGTACTAAAATAGTAGCTAACTACAGAGCTTAAAGTTAAAAAAGAAGCAAAGAGCAAACAATTCCCACACCGGGGGATAACGCAGATTCCTTGAGCTTGTTCACCAGTAGATAACAGGTAATCCCTGACCTTGTCAACAAATACACTACCCACCATATTATCAATAGCAATGTCTATGTCATAACACTCTTTCCCTAGAAGCTGCAAATAAAAGAAAAAAGAAAACATCACAGAAATCAATTCACAAAGCTTCAAAAGCGAAAACAAAATATGGGATCCGAGGTGACTTCAAACCTTATCTCGAACCCAGCCGCCGGCAACGCGGAGGTTGGTGGAGAGATTGAAATGGTGGAGAGTATTGAGAAGGCGATCAAAAATCTTTTTCTCACTGTCTGTCAGGTCAAGCTTTTCCCTTACATGAATTGGTTGTGGTGTACAAGTGGTCATTGCTTTAAAAGATGAGAACTTTCTTCTAAAAGGGAACCAAAGTGAAGCTGCAGCACTTGAGTTGTTGCTAAGAGTTCTAAGACAAGAGGAAGAAGAAGAAGGGAGATATATGGGTAGTTCCAATATCAAATTCATGACTTGTTTACGTCCTCCATCCCCAAGTTTATGCCTTCATTTCTCCAACGAGTCTCTCTGGGTAGTTTAACCGTTGAGGATTTTCATCAAGTAGATGGCAGGCATCAAGTTGAAGAAATGATAGGGTTTTACCCAAAATTCGTAAGCAAGAGTAGAAAATTGCGGTATTTCTTATCTATCGGAGTGAAAGGGCAGAAGACGAAAAGGCTTTGGCGTAGTGGAAGACAAAACGAGAGAAACGTAAAGACTATCCTCGGTTATGTTCTATTTTTAAAATTACAAACAAGTAGTTCAATATATTGTATAGATAATATAAATTTTACATATATGATATCTCAAAAGTCATAATAATAAAATTTTAAAAATGTTACAATTTTATTACATAATAAATAATAATTACATCAAAATAGCAAATAAAAAGAATAAAAAATATTCATGACTCTCAAATTATTACAATTTTCAACAATAGTCTGTGTCGAAGAACCAACTAAAAGTGAAACTTAGAAACAAAAATATTTATAGTTACATTGCATACATAAAATTTAACATATATGCTAATTATAAGTGAAATTAAAAGAAAAGAAGAAATAAAAACATGAAACTTCATTCAATTGAGTATCTGCTCAAATTACATTTATCTCAATTCTCATTTAGTACAAAATCCTCATCATTTAGAAGAGTCTTATCATCACCATCATTTAAATTTATTCCACCAAATGACATGTTAATACTTTCTCATCCAGATTATCTTCTAAGTCACTCATATATCAAATGCAATTCCTCATAAACTTAATCTATCAAAATATGATTAAGGCAAATTAGATATATAAAATTGCTTGTTCTATAATCCTAGTAAATAATAAAATTAAATTATTAAGAAATTACAAAAAATATATTCAACTTAATAATGATAATAACATTTTTTTCTTGAAGCTTTAAATTATATCGAACAAAGACCAAGTCGTTCAATCTTTTGTGCTCCAATCTATTTCTTTTCTTGAAATTGATAAACTTCAATGTGCTGAACTAAGTGTTTTCTGAATGTGCATTACATGCAAGATAATAAGTGAATGCTCAACTATATGTTGAATGCCGGACTACGGTCCGATAATAAGAGAATGTGATCAAATAAGTGCATGCAATGTAAGTGATGCATTCCATTGCATGAATGCATGAAAGATAAAGGAAGTTATGACCGGAGTCGCCAGGATAAGGAGCTTAAAGCTCAGAATGTGAAAAAGAGCTTAAAGCTCAGAGTGTGACTAGAGCCTCAGGCTCGAATGCGACTGTCCCCGGTATCCGCTAAGGGATATGGGACGATATATGCTACTGCTCGGTATCCACGAAGGGATACGAGTGAACAAAAAGGAACTCGGTCATAACGGCAATAACAAATAGAAAGTGAGTCCCATGTGCACTGCATTTGCATAATGAAAATGTGAATTATGATGCATGATATGACTGATTCAATTGTAATGAATGTGGAATGTGAAATAATATGAATATGTGAAATAATGTTGAATATGAAATAAAATGTAATATGTGAATAAATTGCTATGTGACTGGGTGAGCCATCGATGATGGTCACTCACTGAGTTTGCAAAACTCACTCAAAATTTGCAACTATTTTTGTCAGGATCAGAAGAATACCCCGTTGGGCCAACGGGAGTATGCCGAGAGCTTACAAGAGAAGGATAGAGGTCGAGATCAGTTCGCGTCTGCATTGCATGTCTTTACTTTTGTATAAGTTGTATTTTGAAATGACTCAAGCGTTTTATAGTTGTAAAAAGAGGCCCGAGTGGCTATTGGAACTTGTGTTAAATGAAATTTTTTATGAATGAACGAGGGCCCAATTTGGGTATCGACTTCCGCATATTGAGCTTTGTGATTAAAAAAAAAAGAGGTAAAGTACACCGATGTCTTATTGAGTGAGTGCTTCAGCACGCCACCCTCACGGGGCACGGACTCGGATATCGCCGTCGAGGTCGAGTTCGGGTCTTGCGGGAGTGGGGTGCTACATATACATCATCCATTCATGCTCCACATTCATCATAGTCATCCATATACAAATTTACATTTCAAAACCATACCC
>JAOTBA010000007.1:11993649-12004739 GCA_025629845.1 Erythroxylum squamatum | reverse complement strand
TGAAAAAAATTTCGGGTAATTCGGGCCGGGCCCGAACAGTGAAATTTCGGCCCGAATTACCCGAATGCTCACCCCTACCGAAGATAAGAAGAATAACTCTCCTAATAATTAAGATGGGAAGTTGTCTACTAAGAAATCTACTTTAGTCTTTCAATATTATCACCCGAACATCTCACACACAGTAGCAGAAAAATCACTAACATACATGAACGTCACTAATATACATGAACGTTTCTACCGAAACGTCACAAACATCAGAGCTACAAAATCCACAAAAGTCGCTGAAATTTTTCGCATACCACTGTCACTAATGATAGCCACGAAAACACATATAATCAAATACCCAATCAACCCAACAGAAAATCACACCATCAACCAAAAACAACAGCTGCAAAGATCACGAAAGCTTCTGGAGTTTTTGTATCTCACATATCACATATCACGTATCACAAACAACAACCACAAAAACTACCACATCATCGATAGTGCGCGGCCCAACATAATCACACAAAAACTAGAAAATCCAGCTACTAAAATTACATAACCTCAACAATGAAAACCGCACAACAATGGTCGTTCAAAGGCCGAAAAGATGCAGCTGCAAAGTTGGATAATAATAACGTAAAATCAGCTACAAAATAATATCCAAGATAACCCTGAAAATTCCAGCTGCCAATTCACCGTATGCACATCGTATATCCACCCAAAACAACAATAATACAACTCCAAAACTCAAGTACGATAGCAGTAATCCAACTGCAAAATAGTCAATCAAATCTTAGCTACCTTAGATAGCTATTATCACCAAAATAAGCTAAAAATTACATCCTATCTTGATTATAATTTTAAACCTAATCAACCTTATCTTGAAAGAGTCATACATAAGATAGAATTCAAAATTCTAAGTATGTCCAACTAAGCCCAATTTCAAATAATGCTCAAAATTAAATAATAAGATATCATAGCATATATCTTAACATTTTGAATTTTTAAAATTATAAAATAGTCCCTCAATATACTGTACTATATAACATATAATTTTATATCAACCATGTCTCCAAAAATTATACTAAAAGGAATTTAAAATAACAACAATCTCTTTATTTTAATTAATATTAATTTTCACATATTTCACATATAAATAATGACCATAATTAATATGAAAAATTATTTAATCATCATACAAATATAAAATTAATGACAATATAAAGTACTTAAAATTTACAATTTCATCGTATAATCAATAATAATTATATCAAAATATCAAAAAAAAAGAATGATAAATATTCGTGACTTTCTAACTGTTATAATTTACAACGATAATTTGTGACGAAAAACTAACTAAAAGTGAAACCTGAAACAAAAATATTTACAATTATAAACCTGAAACAAAAATATTTACAAATAATCCAATATTATCTTCTAATTCACTCTCATTTATCAAACCTGATTCTTCAGAAACCTAATCCATCAAAAGATCGGTACAATCAAGGCAAACTAGATCTACATAACTACTTGTTCTATTAAGAGTCCTAGTAAGCAATAAAATTAAATTATTAAGAAATTACAAGAAATTATATTCAACTTAATAATGATAATAATATATCTTTCTTGAAGCTTTAAATTGTATCGAATAAAGACCAAATTGTTCAATCTTTTGTGCTCTAATTTATTCCTTTTCTTGGAATCAATGAATTCAGATGTCCTCCAATTCCTTTCATGCCCTGTTGCACTCACACATTGACTTAGAATTCGAATTGCAAACTTTTGCAATGCTCGAACACCACTTCTGAATTGGTCCCACTAAGCAACTGTAAGTCGTAAGACAACAAAAGAAGCATTATAAACAAAATAAAGTGATGATTAATTTTCAACAAGTTACAAAAGTGGAAAAAATATACTTGAATTAAGTTTGTCTTTTTGACGAATAAAAATTGGCATCCGAAAATTACCAAAAACATCCTTATAAATCTCCATTTGTGAGCTTAGGAGATCTTGCATCATCTCACGGGCAACAATTGTTGTAATAGTTAATAATATTTCCCTATTAACTTCAACTTTCTTTGTGAAACTTGGTCTAAAATAGACATTAGGATTCAAAAATGACTCAGCTACAAACAACAGAAAGTAACTTTGCCTTTCCCATCACTCACTAATGACTGCAAGATAAGGTGTGTACAAAGAAGGCCTATTTTTCAAATTGGCCTTGATTGTTTCCTTCACCCTCTCCATATCATCATAAAAATAAGGTATTATTGCCTTCTCATCATTATTAGCTAGACGAAATACCCACACCAAAAACTCACAAACTCATATGACAAATTGATATTGGGACCGAAATTCATTATCTTTAAGTATAATTCTAAAAACCTCCAATTCAGCATTAAACCTAGTATACTAAAATGCAACCAATTTGTCACTTGGAAACATTTGTCTCAAATCTTTCTTCATTATAATAAAACACTAAAGTGATAAAAAATTTGTTTCAAATCTTGTAATACCAGGACGACACAAATTCCTACCATTGGTGAAATCCTTTCTCTTTAAATTCAAGACCTATGTACCATTATATATGAACTTGGTCACCTTTTTACTTTTTGCATAGTCTCATCAATAATAGGAAAATACCTAGCATCCCTTATATTTTCCAACATTAAGCTAATGCAATATGCAACATCCAGAATCCTTTTTAGTAATGAATTGAACAATATTATCTGGCTCAACTTCATTCACAACTTCATTAAATATTTCAAATACAGTATCAACATTCCTAATAAGGCCAGATCCATAAATAAACTTCGAAAACATTATCCCATTTGTATAATAAACAAAAAATTAATAATAGGCTCATGTTATCCCTTTTACAGAATAAACCAAAAATAATAATAATAGCTTTATGTCTTCTATCTATCAAACAATCACACCTGATTGAAAAATTAAAAGTAACTTAAGTTATTCTTCTTTCATCCAAATAGCTTTTCATTTCATAAATAAAGCTACTCAGAATTTTACCTCTATAGTCATTAATTGAAGGAGCATTGTATCCTGGACCATAAGAGACAATAACATCAACCAAGGTTGATAATAATAAGATTGGGAAGTATTAAATGTTATACCTAAATTATACCACCATCTAGCCTAAATTGTCATATATACATAATGAGACGTTTCTCTAAATTATAAGGCACTATGGATTGAAGGCTGAGTTCCAAAAGTTATTTGTGGTGCAAAAAAAATAGGCATCTGTCTTTCTCTTTTCCTAACATCAGGTGCAATATTTCATTCTTGTTGGGTAGGAATACTACTACTTTTAACATTCTCATTATCATCCTGACCACCAACAAAAGAACTTCCACTACTAATTCCATAATTCAATATTTGCCTTTTATCTTTCTCATGTTGATACTCTTCAAGCAAAGTCTTCATTTGTCATTTCACATTATGGCACACTTTCTTAGAAGGCCCCACATCACTTTTGACCCAAGCTAAATGCTTCTTTAATATGGTGATTCCCTCTACCTTTCAAATTCTTGTTACAAAAAAAATGATTTGATTCTTCATTCCGGGAACCAATTCAGTATGAGCCGAAGCTTGATCGTTGAATCTTTCTGAAGTGGTTGAATCAAGAGTACTTAAAGTTCCTTCCATTATTACTAAAAATAAATGAAGACATGTGTTAAAATTAAATTAATAAATTCATATCCAAAAATACAATTTTTGCATATTATAATAATAATATCATTACAAAACTATAAAAATTCAATATTCAATTATAAGCATATACAAATTCAAAATAGACTTTATGTTATATCTTTCTTTATGATAGGACAAATTGCAAAAATAACTTTTCTTTATGATAATACACATGAAAAAAATGATTTAAATACTTATAATTTTCACATTATATTAAGTGATGAGTATTCTCTCATAGATTCACATACTATTTTCTACTGTGTATTTAACTACTTATAAGATAAGATGACGAATATGTATCTGTTACTCATAAGATAAGATTAATATTTGTAATTTTATTTCCTAATGACAACAATAAACAATATAAAATGCAAACATTTAATTTTCTTAAGTTAATTACTTATATTAAATGATTTAATTATATATTAAATCTTATATTTAAATGATTAATCATATGTTAAATACATTTTAAATGCAAAAAATAATTATTAAATTGTATGTTTCATATAAATTAATTAAAAAATTAACAAGTTAAAGAATTAAATTTGATCTCATTTTTATGATCATTAAAATTACAAATAATATGAAATATTCTTGAATTATTCACATTTCACAAATCACAATACTTAAATATTCTTCCATGATTCATACATAATATTATTTTCATTTCATTTCTTCAAAAATTCAAAATGCCTAATTGTTATTAAAATTAAACCAATTCACACAAACAATTCCAACTTTCGACCCAAATTGCCCAATGTATGTTTTATAAACCATTTACAAAACACACATAAAACAACCAAAACATAATGCAATTGCAATTCATAGTAGAAACAAGCAACTTAGAACATATAAAAATTTAGTTTTTTTTTTTAAAATTGAAAATTCCATTAAAAGAGTTACAAGAATGTATAAGAGAATGTCATTTACAATGACAAGAAGTAGATAAAAAGAGAAAAGTACAACTCAGTCAAAACATAAGTAACGAATACATGAAATCTACAAACTTGCAACTATATCAATCTAAAACTAGTCTCCATCTTCTTTTCAATGCTACATTCATTTTCTCTGAGGCATGAGTATGTAAAAGCTCCCTAATCCAGTAACAAACAAGGTGAGCTAGCTCATATTTATCTAATTTAGTTCCATTGAGTAGCCTCATGTTCCTTTCTCTCCAAATAGAGCAAACTGAGCAGTTTATGGCCAAACTTAAATCTGCATGGTCACCTCCTTGCTTTTAAAAAGTTTATCAACCCAAAAAAGTGTGTCAAGCCACTCTTGGTGAAGACTTTGCAATCCCATTACTTATATCATTATGCTCCAAATGACACTGGTATAATCACATTTAAAGAATAAATGATTAGTAGACTCAAATGTAAGTTAAATAGCATACATATATGATATGTGGCTCCATTCATTCTATCATTAGTTTTCAATATAAGCCTTACAACAAAACAACTTACAAAGGAGGCCTTAGGCACCTAAGATCCTTTCCATACAATATGGTACCAATCAACTTTATGATGATGTTGATTAATAGCTTTAAGACATATTTGATTAGTGAAATCTTTACCTTTGTTAGGCATCCAGTGGAAACTATTATCTATATATGTTTTAGGGGGTAATTCAGTAGATATGATCTAACTTTTTCACCACCTCTAAAAGCAATGAGTCAATTATTATGTTGAATAATCTCTTTCACTAGAGATTGAGTAAGAATTCTATTGATGGAAGAAAACTTCTTCTCTTAGAATTAGAGGGATATGTAAAGACCAATTATAAAACCAAAACCAACAGAAAAGACCATTCCTTATATAAGGTAGTTTGCCTCTTTCTAAGCTTATGAATGAAAAACTAAGAGTATTCTTTCCTCTCATCTAACTGCTAAAAATTGGAATGCTTGAGGTATACTTCATTGATCCACTTGGACCAAAGGGATTGCTTGTCTATGAACAATCTCCAAATTCTCTTAGCAAATAACAAGGTTTGGCTCTTCTGCAAAGAAGTGAGCTCCAGATCCCTTCCTTTTTGTTCTAATAAAGATGTTCCCATTTGATTTCATCTCCTCTAAAATTGTTAGTAGTATTATTCCATAGGAAGTTTTTAATACTTTTCATAGGCTCCTTATTGATCCTTCTAGGCGAGAATAAATGGGAGCTCTAGTGAATGTGAAGGTTTCTCAACACAAAGGTAATGAGTACAAGTCTCCCTGCATAAGATAGAGACTAATTTTTCAAGGAGTTGATTCTTTTTCTATACCTTTCCAAAAGAGGGAGATAGTCTTAGTAACTTAAATTCTTAGAAGAAATAGGAAACCCCCAGATACTTAAAAGTAGACAGTGAACATTCATCCCTATCAACAACTCCAATCTTGTACTTAAATTAACATCAAATAAAAAAAACAACATACTCTTTTTAAAGTTGATATCAAGACCTAAAAACCTACAAAACACCTTAGTAGAGTTGAACAAATTTGAAACAGATGAGTTGTCAGCCCTAGAAAGCAATATCAAGTAACCTGTAAAACTGAGATAAGTAAGTTCCAAAGCTTTGCATTTGTGATGATATTTGAAATTGGATCAATTATGAGTATTTTTCAAAATAAACCTTGTAAGAATTTCCAAAGTAGCCGCAAAATGATAAGTGAAAAGGAGAACCTCTTACCTAATCTCATTGGTTCCCTTGAAATGTGGAGTGGGATTACCATTAATCAGTATGTTGAAAGTAATGGTAGAAATACAAGAATCTATCTAAGAAAAACTGCTAGGGAATCCAAACTACTCAAGGGAGCTCATGATAAAGTCCCATCTAAAGGTATCAAAAGCCTTAGAAAAATCAACTTTAATGACACAACTTTTTATTGATTTCTTTGACTTATACTCCCTTAATAATTCTTGTATTAATAAGATGTTATCAAAGATTAATTTGATAAGAATAAAAGCATTTTGAGAGTGGTGAACAAGATTTTGTTAGAAAATTTTTAGACTATTCGCAAGCAATTTGGAGATTACTTTTTATATAGTATTACAACAGGATACTGGTCGAAAATCCATAAGGTTGACAACATTGGAAAGTTTAGGAATGAGACAAATATAAGAAGAATTTAGCTCCTTAACATTCTCCCTTAAGATAGAAGCTCCTAAAACACATGAACAATTAAATCACCACTGATATCCCAAGTATATTGAAAGAAATAAGCATTGAAGCCATTAGGGATAAGAGCTTTCCTCAGATTCATACTAAAAAGACAATTTTTATTTTCCAATACTGAGGCAAGTTTTTGAAGCTCATCAATATATATCAACATTTAAAGGAGTAGAAGCCCCAAGAAGATCTGTTATGGTCTGAGAATTACAATGAGATGTATAGCTTGAATTAAGAATACCCTTTAAGTAGTCATACATCATCCTACAAAATGGAATGGCTATCTGTTACCAAATGATTAACACCATCAAGCAAGTTAAGTATCTTATTAATATTTCTCCTAACAAGGAACGAATTATGTAAGAATTTGGTGTTTGCATCTCCCTCATGAATTTAGGAAATCTTTTCTTTTTGAAACATCAAGGAACTATGATCTTGTAGGGCCCTCGAGTATTATTCAAATGCCTTACTCCCCTGATGCTTCAATTCCAAATTGAAGGGGTTTATATAAACTTTCTCTTAGAGATCTTTAGGAGTCACCCTTACATTTTGAAGAATTTCAACCAAAGGACCATTTCCTTAATAAAAATCTTTAACCTATTTGTCAACAACCTCAAATTTAGTAAAAGCTAGAAGGATTTGCACCGATGAACCCTGGTTTGCCAGATACCCTTGACTAAATCCAGAAAGTCCTCCTTATGAGCCAAGAAATTGAAGAACTTGAAAGGCGCATTATAAGACACCTAGCAAGTAGAGACATTAACCTGTATATATTAGTGATTAGAGCATATTGGGCAGCTAAAATATGACAAGGAACTAGGGCATTTGTTGGGTCCCGTTTCTAGAGCCCAACTCAGAAATCATAAATGTGGGCGTGGTTGCAAACATTGGATTCGGAAGGAAAATTTCTTCGGGAGTAATGGCGGGTTCACCGTGGTGAAAATACAGAAGTAATTCCAAGGACCTTTTGGGACAAGTTCGCCACGGCCAACATTTGGCTTCACCACAGCGAAGTCTTAAGGTCGTCAAAACTCACTCAAGAGCCTTCCCAAAGGTTTCTCCATTTATCCTAACCTTGCTTTCACTCTAAGTTGTCCAAAATTCACTCCCTCTAATGTAACATCATTTCATAACAATTCGACTACCAACATTATTTCATCATACTCTCTAATCCCTACTTATTCAATTCATTACTTACAACTAATTCTGTTGGCCCTCGAATTTTTTATTATTATTAAGCATGATTTAAAATGAATTATGGAATTATGATGGATAAATTTTGGAGTTAATTACTAAGTCAAGGTTAGTAGGATTTTATTGCAAGGGTTAATGAAATTAAAATGCTAAGGTAATAAGAATATTCGAGGGTAGTTTTGGAAAATCACTTAAGTGCAGTAAGGCATAAGCTTATAAGGAAGGGCAAATTGGGAAGATGGAATTGTTGTCTTATATGTTAGAAGACCAAAATGTTAGTGAGCAATGAAAGAAGGGAGAGAGCACGAAAAGAAGATAAGAAAGAAAGGGGAAGTGAGTTTCGGTGGTTGGAAAGAAAAAGAAGAGAGTTGAACTAGGGTTTCTTTTCCTAAACTTTCTAGTGAGATTTTGAGGTTGAACAAGAAAGGAAAAAGATAGAAAAAGACAAGAGCTTTCTTTTGAACCAAACATTTCCTCATTTGGTGAAGATTTAAGGTAAGAACATTTTAATGCTTTGGATTTTGGAAGGGTTTTGGTTTATGAAGCTTAGGAAATGCATGGGTTTAGGTATTTTAGAATCAATTTTAGTGATTGTGCTTTAAGGGATTTCGGTTGAAAAGTTTTTGTCTATGAAAAGGAAATTAAGAAAGACAAGAGGAGCAAGAGGAAAGACATCCCTAAGCAAGCATATAAGCAAAAAATTCAAGGTGAGTTTCACTTTTATAATTAAGTAATGAGCCATTAAAGATTCTTTCAAGAAATGATTTTTTTCCAACTACCTTATTCATGTGCATTTATTGCCTTTTAAATGTTGTAAGATGGTGCTATATGATTGCTGCATAAATTGTGTACATGATTAATGAAAAGCTTTGAAAATGATTCTTTGAAAAGATACATGTTCAAGAAATCATATTTTCGGAAAGGGTTTTCAAGATATAACAAGTACATGAAAAGCAAGTTTCGAAGGAGTGACATTTTGGGCAACAAGCTTGCAAGTTCATGAAATATGTGTTATGTGGGTTTGTAGTAGTCCTTCAAGAGTCGTCACGTATACGTTGACCAAGTTATAGGCTTCTCCCGCCTACCTGCTAGTGACACGGAGCTCTTTCATGGACTCCCTCAAGTTTACGGCTACACAGGACCATTATGTGAAAATGTGTAGTGCGTCATGTTCATGGACTTACCCAAACCATTTTGTTATGCTTATGTGCTCATGACGTTTTGATATGCTATATGTTCAAAATAAGCTGATATAAATGATGCATACTCATTTTGCATAAACATGAATTTCTGCATGAAAATGACTTTATAAATGGTTTTGCTTTTTTTTTTCCAATTATAAAATTATTACCCACGGGCTTTAAGCTCATCCCCATTTTTCTCCCCATAAGCAGGTGATGAGTAAGAGATCAAGTAGTCAATAGCCAAGGCATCACTCCACTTTTTAAATATTTTGTTTTTGAAATAAATTCTGTAAAGCAAGGCTTTAGTTGCATTTTGAGCAACTTATGATTTATGTAATTTTTGTATTTTGGAGATTTTGAGACCTTAATGTAATTGCGGCTTGAAATGCCCTCTAAAGCTTTGTAAAAACTCTTACCTTTTTATGTTAATGAAATAAGATTTGCATTTGACTCATGTTCTCTTTCAAGTAAATGTATTTCATCGTTTAGTTTGCATAAGGCAAAAAGTTAGTGTTCAGATGTCAGGGATAGCCCTGGATTAAGTTAGGCTAATCTAGGCAAAATGTGCCTTTAGGAAGTTGTAGGTTTTCCTTCTAGCTTCCAACGGTTAATAGTAGGAATATCCAAAGTTATGGTCCTTAGAAGGGAAGATGTTTAGAAGTATCAAGTGGTATCGTCTGTAAAGGTGTATCGTCTGATATGAAGTCACTTCATCTGTAGAAATGTATCGTCTATAGGGACGTATCATCTGTAAAGGCGTATCGTCTGATATGACGTCACTTAGTCTGTGATGACGTCATATCGTCTATAGAAATGTATCGTCTATAGGAACCTTTCGTCTTAAGAGTTGCATCGTCGTAAGTTGAATTTTCTTCGTCTTAAGTTGACTCCGTATTCGTCTTAAGCGTTGCTTCGTCTTAAGTTGACTTTGCTTCGTCTTAAGTTGACCGTATTCATCTTAAGCATTGCATCGTCTTAAATTGACTTTGCTTCGTCTTAAGTTAACCATGTTATCATCTGTGTCCGCATTTGTCTGCTTCTTGCATTCGTCTGCCTTCCGCATTCTTCTTCTTCTTGTTTCGTCTGCCTTTTTGATTCGTCTGCTTCTTGCATTCGTCTGCTTCTTGTTTCGTCTACCTTTTTGATTCGTCTACTTTTGCTACGTCTACCATCTTGCTATCGTCTACTTCTTATTTGCCTTCAGACGATAGAATCCGTCTTCGATATCTGCGTGAAAGTTGTAGATCTCGAAGTCTTCTATCAAGGCATCCTAAGATTATCCTCATCTGCTATCTCTAAGGACAATTATGCTAATTGCCCCAAGACAGGGGCAATATGATTAACGATTTGGATATACTTAATTTTTTTGACCATAACTTCTTCATCTGACCTCTAAATGAAGCGATTCTTGGAACGATAGATTCCTAATGCCTTTTTCTATCCCTCCATAATAAATTTTTGGCTAATAATTGTTCGTTGAAATAACCCTACAAGGTAGTAGCCATAACTTTGTTATGAGATCTCCAAATGCGATAATTCTTGTCTCTAAATAAACTAGAGACATGGAGCCTCACACGTTCTTAACAAGTAGAATTGAAATTCAAGTGTGGGCTTTTCCCCAAATTCGGAGCAATGTATAGTTTTAATGTCTGTCTTGGTGGGGGCACGTCACCCTTATGGGATACGCGTTGAGATGTCACTTAGGACGTCGGGCCCGTTACTCATAAGGGCGAGGTGTCCAACACTTATGGTATCAGAGAGACTAGGTTTAAGAATCCAAGTTTTTGACCAGGTTTAGGTCCAAGTCTGCAACTAGGTTTAAGAGTGTCCTAGACATGAAGTGGGTAGTTAAGACATGACATGAACATGCATTGT
>JAOTBA010000007.1:11979533-11993549 GCA_025629845.1 Erythroxylum squamatum | reverse complement strand
CTCTATTCACATTCTGAGCTTTAAGCTCTTTATCCTGGCGACTCCGGTCATAACTTCCTTTATCTTACATGCATTCAAGTAATGAATATTTCTCATAACATAACCTCGGTCAATCACATGGATGCACAATCACATTTTAGCATACTTTTGCATTCATATGCATATTCACAATTTTCACATTTTGAATCACTTATTTCGTCATGTTCACATACAAGGAGCACTTTAACAACTCATTCATACACCAGAATCATCGGACCTTCATTGTCCGAAATCAACACAATCAAACCACATCAATGTCATTATTCAAACATATTCTAAAACAAACAATTAATTGAGTAAGACCGTCTAGGTTACTTACAAGTTGTTTCCGAAGCTAATGCCTGGAAGATCCAGCAACGTCTGGAGGTTGACGTTCCAGTTGCTCCTCTATAACAAATAGTGTACACAATATCACAAGTTGCACAGTCATAAGTATTCAATAATGCATATACATGAAATGACGTATGTACAATGCATGTTCATGATAAATCCTGGGTATTTAATCAACAATTTCTTTATCCCATTTGTAGCCCCATGTCTCTAGTTTACCACAAAATAAAAATCATCTAATTTGGATCAATAGAGCTCCAGAAATCATCAAAATACCGAAGTATGTTCAGTGGAATAACAATAGTTCATATTATTTAAGAGCACACTCACTGCACCCGCCCCACTCTTTTCACTCGATCTTTCTCCATTCATTTTAGATAGCTATGATTCTTGGTGGAGATGTAGATCAATGTCTTACTAATCCAATGGTTCAAGAATCAAGTCATTTGGAGGTCTAGAGAAGAAGTTATGGCCAAAAGAATCCAATATGTTCATATCTTTACTCGTATTGTACATGTCTTGGAGAAATTGCCATAACTCTCACTACAGATGTCGGCTTGGCTTCGTTTTGGGACTATTGAATAGAGGACTTCTAGATCTACAACTTTTATGAAGACCTCGAAGGCTAGTTCTATCGTCTGACTTCTGTATCGTCTCACTTTTGCATCAGGTCACTTTCCATCGTCTCATTTCCATCGTCTCACTCTCTATCGTCTCACTTCCATCGTCTCACTTTATATCATCTCACTTTCTATCATCTCACTTCCATCATCTCACTTTCTATCGTCTCACTTCCATCGTCTCACTTTTGCATCGTCTCACTTTCTATCATCTCAGTTCCATCGTCTCACTTCCATCGTCTCACTTTCTATCGTCTCACTTTCTATCGTCTTACTTCTATCGTCTCACTTTCTATCGTCTCACTTCTATCGTCTCACTTTCTATCGTCTCACTTCCATCATCTCACTTTCTATCTCCAAAATGTCTCCAATTATAAGTATCATAACTTTTGACTCTGATGTCCAAAATTTACTTACTATATATAGTTGGAAAGATAAAGGAAAGATCTACAACTTTTAAGAAGGCACTATGCCAAAATCTATCTAGATCAAGTCCAGATTTTCTTCCGAAGCCGAACACTACTTTTACGCTAAACTCTTAACGTCCTGTACCCATTTCTCAACTTCATGGAAACTTTTGAGATCTTAGAGACATAATTGAATTTCGATATATTCATACAAAATGTAGCCATATATTTCTAGTTTGATTCAAATTAAGAATAATCTCATTTCGACGACCAGAGAAAACATTGTGGCTAAAAGACTGAAGCATGTTTAGTGAACATTTTCCAGATTTTCAAACTTTCAATTTTTTACAACACCTATATGCTGATAACCTTTCAAACACTAAATTAATGCCATAACCAGATTTTTCATCCCCCAACAACATAGTATTTATAAACAAACACGAAAATGCCATTGTCCATGCAGATGATAGTAACTTATCAAATTTATTTCATAAATCCCAAACTCTAAAGGATTTCTTCACCACTTACCTACTGAAAACTCCAAAATCTTCAAGCTCTAAACTCTACACAATTCTCGTGCTTCACTAAGTACAATGACCAGCTTCTAGTTTTTTCTTAGGGTTGAGGACACAAATGGCAAAGTGAGTTTGGTGAAGGAAAGGAAAAGCATAGCAATCTCTGAGAAAGTGTTTGATGGAAAGCTCTGTATACGGGAAGAAAGTTTGAAGAAGATGGTGATGATGAAGGAACTTAAACATAACACTTCACCTTTCAAATCTCAGAGAACAGTAACCTACTTCTAGCAAAAGTATAAAAGCCTAAGTGACACTTGTCACTTTCCCACTACCTAAGCTCTAACTTAGTTTCTTTTGAAACTAACTCCCTTAACTTTCATCTTTACAATCCAATTGTCTCCAAAGCTTCTTTTTATTTCTTTTTCCTATTTTCCAAAATTTATTCCTAAATTCACCAAAATTCACAAATACCACAATTCCACTAACCTGTAAAATTTACAATGTAAAAACATTCATAATTCTCAAAATTCACAAATCAATCAAATTATACCCGAAATTATTCATTAATACGTGTACAATTATTTTCATGTGCAAATGAATTCACTATTTATGTATAAGTATATAGCATATTATGCTTGAACAAGGGAATGCATCTCTAACTCCCATTAATCACTCACATTTACCATTCTAAACTTCCCACAAGCAATGGGATGCTACACGTAAGACAACAAAAGTAGCATTATAAACAAAATAAAGTGATGATTAATTTCCAACAAGTAACAAATGTGAAAAAATATATACCTGAATTAAGTTTTCCTCTTTGACGAATAGCAATTGGCATCCCAAAGTCACTAAAAACATCTTTATAAATCTCCATTTATGAGCTTAGGAGATCTTGCATCATCTCATAGGCAACAATTGTTGTAATAGTTAATAGCATTTACATATTAACTTCAACTTTCTTTGTAAAATATGGTCTAAAATGGACACAAGGATTTAAAAATGTCTTAGTTGTAAATAATTAAGAGTAAAGTTGTCTTTTTGATCTCTCATTGATGACTGCAAGATAAGGTGTGTACAAAGAAAGTCTATTTTTTATACTGGCCTTGATTGCTTCTTTCGCCCTCTCCATGGAATCATAAAAATAACCAATTGTTGTCTTCTCATCACTATCATCCAGACAAAATACCATCACCAAAAGCTTACAAACTAGGATGACAAATTAACATTGGAACCAAAATTTGTTATCTTTAAGTATACTTCTAGAAACCCTCAATCCAGCATTAAGCCTAACATGCTGAGATTCAACTCACTTTTTACTTGTAAACATTTCTCTCAACTCTTTCTTCGCCATAATAAAACACTGAAGTGATAAAAAATTTGATGCAAATCTTGTAATAGATAGTAGGATGAAACAAATTCTTACCATTGGTGGAATCCTTTCTCATTAAATTTAAGACTCATATACGATTGTAGATAAACTTGGTCACCTGTTTTGCTTTTTCCATAGTCTCGTCAATAATAGGAAAATACCTTGGATTCCCTATATTTTCCAACGTCAACTCAATGCAATGTGCAACATAAGGAGTCCAATAAAAATAGAATTATACTTACTTTGCAATCTTCTTCCAGCTACTTTATAGGCAGAATCATTATCAATAATGAACTGAACAATATTTTCCGACCTAAATTCATACAAAACTTCATCAAATATTTCAAATAAAGTATCAACAATCCTAGCAAGGGTATATGCATCAATAGACTTCAAAAACATTATCCCCTTTGCAGAATAAACTAAAAAATTAATAATAGGCTTATGTCTTCTATTTGTCCAAACATCATACATGATTGAACACCCAAAATTAGTCCAAGTCATTCTTCGTTCACCCAAATAAATTTTTATTTCATAAACAAAGTTACTCAAAAGTTTACCTATGTTGTCATCAATTGAAAAAACTTTGTATCTTGGATCATAATAGGCAACAACATCTAACATAGGCTAATAATAATAATACTGAGAAGCATTGAATGTTATACCTGAATCATATCACCATTTATCCATTACCATATCCATATTATGAGTCACTTATCTATATTGTAAGACACTAAGAATTGAAGGCTGAGCTACAGGAGTTGTTTGTGGTGCAAAAAAAATTAGATATGTATCTTTTTCTTTTCCTAACATCAGGCGCAACGTTCTCTTATTATTGGGTAGGAATACTACTATCTTCAACATTTTCACTTTTATCCTGACCACCAATAAAAGAACTTTCATTACCAATTTCGTAATTCAAAGATTGCCTTCTATCTTTTTCATGCCTATATTCTTCAAGAAAAGTCTTCATTTGTCATTTCACATAATGACTCACTTTTTTACTAAACTCCACGTCACCTTTGACTCCAGTTAAATGCTTCTTTAATATGATGATTCCTCCACCTTTCAAATGCTTATCACAAAACAAACAAATGGTATGATTGTTCATTTTAGGAACCAATCTAACATGAGCCCAAGCTGGATCATTAAATCTTCCTGAAATGGTTGAATTATCAGGAGTTAAGTACTTCCTTTTACTTATCTATAAAAATTAATGAAGACATATGTCAAAATTAAATTAATAAATTCATTCAAAAATACAAATTTTTCATATAATAATAAGATCATTACATAACTATAAAAATTCAATATTTAGTTATAAGCATATCCAAATTCTAGATAGACTCTATCTTACATCTTTTTATGATAGCACATATTGCAAAAATAACTTTTCTTTATGATAATACAAATCGCAAAAATGATTTAAATACTTACAATTTTACATTATGTTAAGTGACGAGTGTTCTCCTATAAATTAACATACTATTTTCTACTATATATTTAACTACTCATAAGATATTTGTAGTTTTATTTCCTAATGACAACAATAAACAATATAAAAATGCAAATATCTATTTTTCTTAACTTAATTACATATATTAAATGATTTGATTATATATTAAATCTTATATTTAAATGATTAATCATATGTTAAATACTTTTTATATACAAATAATAAATAGTAAATTTTATGCTTCATATAAATTAATTAACAATTTAATGAATTAAATTTGATCTCATTTTTATGATTATTAAAATAACAAATAATATGACATGTTCTTGAATTATACATAATTCACAAATCACAATACTTAAATATTCTTCCATAATTCATACAAAATATTATTTTGATCTCATTTCTTAAATTCATAATGTCAAATCGTTATTGAAATTGAACCAACTTACACAAACAATTCCAGCTTTCAAACCCAAATTTTCTGATGTATATTTTATAAACCATTAACAAAACACATGTGACATAATCAAAACACAATGCAATTGTAATTCAGAGCATAAACAAGCAACTTAAAATACAACAAAAATAAAAATTGCAATTGAGTTAAAGATGGGTTGAGTCAGGTCAACCAGATGAATCTGCATCTATATCTAGAAATCTTGGATTTCTGCAATCTGCACAGTGAGCATATGAGCAACAGGGATGGTGGACTGGAGAAGAGAAATGACAATGGAGTGGAGAGAGGAAACAACTACAATGGTGGAGAGAGCAGATTTGGGCAAGTAGTCCTACGATAGGCAGAGGAAGCTTATTGTAATGTGCAGCATTGGGGTTGAGCAGTGGAGTGTGGCGCAATAACAGTGGGTGGTGGCATGATGGTAGTGAGTGGTCGACGACAACACTGAAAATATTTTGTGATTTAAAGAGTGAAGAGTGAGTATCTGCATGTGTTTATTTTATTAGTTTTTTTTTTACAATTCAATCCCTAAAGATTTTAACTTTCATGATAATGGTCAATACCAGCCATTACCAGACAAAAACGCCAGTACTAGTCAGTACCACTGATTGGTACGAAACTTATACATTTTGTACTATTTTTTGCGCGATATAGTACGAAATTCATACCCTTGCTTACATTATTATGTTTGCCAATTATGATAAGTACTTTCTCTCTTTAGAAGATATCTTGAGAGAAGTTTTAGGACCTTTGCAGTTGTTGCCATTATATTTATTAGTTGTTGACTAACCACAATATCATGTATTGTGCATCTAAAAAGTCTACACCTTACTGATCATTTTACATTTGATCACCATTTTCATTGTCATCTTAGATCTCAACACCACGAAGCCATCTTTAGTCATTTTTGGTACATCATTCAATGAAACTAAATTAATATTAACTAAGCTCTTATTAATCATTCCTCTTAAACTTCTTAATATCCTCAATAGTTTGGTCCTCAAAAAGCATAATTCCATGAATTTTAATAAGTTTCTTCTCTAGCGAATCATATACTGATATCCAAACTCATCTTGACTATAACCAATGAAGATACACTACTTAGTCTTGACATCCAACTTCAACTTCTCATCTTTAGGAACAAATGAAACGCTTTACATCTAAAGACTCTTAAGTGATAATAGAGAATATCATTGTTAAACCAAATTCTATAAGTGACATTACCATCCAAAGCAACAATAGGGGATAAACTGATAATATGAGCAATTATGCAAAGTGCTTATGCCAAAAAGGAATTTGGCAACTTTACTTCTACAAGTAAGCCTCAAACTCTCTCCATGAAATTTCTTTTCATCCTCTCCATAAGTCCATTTAAATAGGCAGTCTTGGCAGAGTTTTCTAACGTATAATACCCTATTCTCTACAATAATTATTAGAAGGTCTATATTATTCACCACCACTGTCACTGTGGATGCATTTCGATTTCTTGCCTGTTCATTTTTTAACCAAGGCTTGAAGTTCTTTAAGTTTTTTAAGAACCTAATCTCATCTTAAAAAGATCACAAATATCATAGTGTATAAGCTCCATCAAATATAATTTTCTAAGAGGATGACTTTGAAAAGAAACTCTTCTATTTCTTAGCCGAAAATGAACACACTTATCAAACATAGCTTCCTTAATATTAGAAAGAAAAATTTCCAGGTTAAATAATCATTCCCCTTCACATTTATATGAATCAAACTTCTATGACATAATTATGGTGAAGTATCATTCTCTACCATATTCATCGAGCCACTAGAGAACCTTGAATCATATATAAGTTAGAGGACTTATTACCTCTAGCGATAACCATTTAACCTTGGTGAGTTTTCACTGTCCATCATTGAATACATGTAATAATCATAATCATAAAACTTTCCTATAGAGATCAAATTAAAGTAGACGTTAGGTGCATGCTTAATATGTTTAAAAACCAAGTTTGTACCATTATTGGCCTTCAAGAAAATTCTTCTTAATCCATTTACCCTAATATTTCTATCATTGCCCACCTTCAGTACTCCTAAATCACCAAAAGTGTATGAAGAACTCTTTCCATGACGTGATATGATAAGAAGCACAGATATTCATAATCACCACACTTCTAGGCGTATAATTGACCAAATAAAAATGAAAACATTTCAAAGAATCTAGCTAAATATTAACCAACCAAAGTCTTTATATCTTGTCATTAAACTTTACACCCATTCTAGACAATTAATCACAGAGATCTTAAAAACTATCAAATGATTAAAAATTGGATTTCCCTCCTTTTACCTCAAATTTATTAGCTGCTTAAGCAAGAACAACTAGTTATTGCCTATCTTTGAAGCATAAAACATCTTGAGCTTATCTCACAAAGTTTTAACACGTGTCTTATTAATAATGTGATTAAGAACATTATTTTCTACCTATTGCGTAATATAGTCATAAACTTTTTTATATTCAAATTCCCAGTCATTAATGGGGCCTATTAGTAGGAAACACAGGCAAATGTATGTCTTTTCACAAATAGAAGATCTTTTATCTTACTATTCCACTTATGGTAATTAATATCATCTAAACACATTAGTTTACTAATATTTACCTCCTCCATTCAAATAGAATTATCACAAATATTCAACCATAAGCTCTAATACTACAATGTTGGGAAGATACCAATATATGCATGATCGAATACACAATGAAATAAAATATCCAGTCAAAATTTCTCTTTCGCTTTAAATCTATTAGGAACAATGCAAATTATGGAATAATAGCGATGTTTCAACAAGTATAATATGTTAAAAATAAATATAGTCAAGGCAAATCACAAACATAAGAGACACCATATTTTAATATGAAAATCCCTTCAAATAAAGGTAAAAACTTTGAGACTTCTAATCCATCAAAAGAACTCCACTATATCAAAAAAAATCTTACCAATATTCCCCAAAGTGATTATAAGTGCAAAACAAGAAATAACAAAGGATAAGGGTAACAACTTCAAACAAGGAAGAAAAACAGAGAAGTCTCTCAGAGTAGATGGAACTTCCAAACCAAATTTGAGTTTCATCCCATTGTGAATTACTTAAGATCGGATGAAAGCCCAAATTTGGTTTAGAAAAAAAATTGATACTCTTTTTTCTTCTTTTCTTTCTCCTTTTTATGTCCACTCTCTAATGCCTAATAATAGTCGAACTTTTAGATATCAAAAAGGTAAGTCAAAAGATCATAATAAATTCTCAAAAATGATAAATCAAGTCCAACAAATTTGAACGTTTCTATAGGTAAAAGAAAAAGAAGACCCTAATGTAACACATCTACAATAGGTATCATAATTTCAAACATGTAATATTGCATCAATCTTTTATTAGTTTTAGGGCTTGCTAGTTTGTATTTGTATTTTTTATTTTTAGTAAAAGACTTGTTTATTTGAGTTTTTATTTTTAGTTTTAGTTTTGATTTCTTCCCGTTTTCATAACTTATGAAAACTATAAAAAATGATTTTTTTGATTAATAAGAATTATGAATAATTTAATTCATTTTTATAATTATTACAATTTAAAAATAAAGTAATTTTAATTTAGTAATTTAAATTTAAATTTAAAACATCTTCAAAATTTATAAAATTTAAATAAAATTTGATTTAATAATTAAAAATAAATATTAATTTATAAATAAAATTTATTTATTTATAATAAAAATATAATGATTTTATTATTAATTTGTTATTAAATATTATATAAGAGATTAAAATAAATTATAATATATTTATTTATAACAAGAATTTATATGTAATTTTTATCTAATATGTAATTATTAGATGTTAACAACTAAAAATATTTTTATTTTTATTTAAAAAGTAAAAAATAAAATTACAATAACAAAAAGTGAAACCAAACGACCTTTTTTTTTTCTCATTATATCCAAAAATTATTTTACAGATTTTACCATTCAAAGTTCATATTTTTATAGTGAAAGATCTTATTTTAGTGATTCCTCATGAGCATTATGAATTTCAGAAAATAAGTATGCAATAATTTATAAGAAGTTGTAGTTTACAAGAACCTCTATGCTAATTTAGACTAGAAATAATTAAATTATATATAAAGAGAAAAACAAGGATGGAGCTAAAACTTTCATGGGCCCAAGTGACTTCTCAAAAGTTTAATCTGTAAACCTTGGCCCACTCCGAGGGGATCTGATGTGGGCATGGGCATCCGCATCAGCATCACCACCAGCATCAGGCAAGACCAGTATTGAACAAATACAAGCCCATGAGAGACAGAATCGTCCTTCTTCTCAGCTCTCTCTCTCTAATTAACAAACACACTTGTTTAAAGCCTATTTTTTGTTCTCAATTTGCATGAACTTAAAATATATGTGGAATTATCTCATTCCGTGAACCAAAAATATTTTCCTAATCCCCAAAAATCCCATATCTTTTCTTTTGATTCCACTCTCCTTGTGACGAAATCTCACCTTTTTGCACTTTCTCAGCAACTAAAAACTATTCTACAAAATGAGATGGGAAAGACTCCAGCTTTACCAGGGTTCTCTACAACCGCACCAACAACAACAGGACGTTAATGGGCCAGGAAAAAGGTGGGGACACACCTGCAATTCCATTAAAGGAGGGAATTTTCTATATGTTTTTGGTGGCTATGGCAGAGACAACTGCCAGACCAACCAAGTTCATGTCTTTGACACTGGTGGGTCTTTACTTTACTACTATTTAGTTACTATCCATTTGGTTTTTGCAATATGATTATGTCTCTTCTTGAATATCTATGGAATGCCCTGTTTCTCTGTTGTGATGAGGATGTTACTGATATATGTGTTTAGAGTTCTTCTGGGTTTTCTCTGCGTCGTCTGCTTTGAAATTTTTTCTTGTTGGTTAATCTTTGTGATGAAATAAAACCCAAATGTGTGTCCCTTTCGTTAGTTTTTTTGTTTTTAATGTTTTCATAGCTGCTACTGGCGTTTGTCGGCTGGATCAATCCTTAAGCTTCTTTATTGTGGGATTGTATGGGGTTCACCATTGGGAATTTGGACGACTAATTGTGGTGTGGCGTTAATGGTCCTTTTGGCTTCTTGTTCAACATACAATTAATGCATTTATGGTCTGTTGTGGAATTCTTGTTAAAGTTCTTCGCTAGGTTGTTTTTTCCTTTTATTTTTTATTTTCCTTGACTTGCACTTATTTTCACTCTGTTATGCTGCCTTACCCAGCACCTGTAGCTTATTGATCCTTTCTGGGGTTAATGAATATATGTGTGCACCGTCTTTTTTGGGGGGGCTCTTTTAATGCCTCCCATTAAAGTTCAGTATATTGCTTCTTATTATCCTTTGTACCACTAGCCAATTATGATGCATTTTTCTTCCCTTATTTGGGCGAAAAATATTCACCACGTCTTGGTTCTTGTGGAATCATGGTATGAATTTTTCTTTCCTCAGATGTTTATGCTCTCATAGGGGGTTTTCAACTTGCAGCTAAGCAGATTTGGAGCGAGCCAGTTATAAAGGGCACACCACCTACCCCAAGGGACAGCCACAGTTGTGCAACTGTTGGAGATAATCTGTTTATATTTGGCGGAACTGATGGGAGGAACCCTCTCAAGGATCTCCATATATTAGATACTTGTGAGAAATCTTAATAATTTCTACTCACTCTGACCTTAAATGATCCTTGTTAATTATATGGATTGTGATTGTAATCTCCTAATATCTAATTCACGCAGACAACTCAAAAGAACTTATGTTGAATCATCTTCATTACAGGGTCTTATTTGTTTTTGTTATTTTATCAGCATCACATACATGGATAACACCTAGTGTAAGAGGTGAGGGACCAGAGGCACGGGAGGGTCATAGTGCAGCCCTTGTTGGTAAACGTCTCTTCATATTTGGTGGCTGTGGGAAATCGTTGGAGAATAACGTTGAAGTGTATTACAATGACCTTTACATATTAAATACTGGTAACTTCTTCTGTGAATTCCTTTGTTTCAAAACTTTATCTACATTAATTGCTTAACTTTCTGGGCATAATTTACTGTTATCATTCTGACCTTGCATTAGCGTGCAATCTCATATGTATGTTTCAGGATTTCATCAGCGTGCTTGACAATTGCTTAGTTATTATCCATTTTTACCTTGCATTACATATAATATGATCCCTGCATTTGAAAACTTTTTCTGCATTTTGTGGTAGTTGCCCAACTTTCTGGCTAAAGTTGGTTGTGATCATTCTAACCTCAAATTAGTACATAGGATTCAATCTGTTCCCAGTTCCCCACCCCCAGCATCCCCCCTCTATTTGTGGGAATTTATTGTAAAGAATTGCACTCCATCATTATTGACTATGGTTTTTTAATATGGTGGTCTGTTACAGTAGTAGATGGCTTTTTGAAACATGGAATGGATAATTTTACATTTCCTTTTTGTATTCTTCCAGAGACATTTGTATGGAAACGTGCAACAACATCAGGCACTCCACCTTCTGCACGTGATAGCCACAGTTGCTCATCTTGGAGGAATAAAATCATTGTGATCGGTGGTGAAAATGAACATGACTATTATATGTCTGATGTGCATGTTCTAGATGCAGGTTTGTTCCATTCTTATGTATGATCTGAATGCCCATGTTGCTCCATCTTATACTCAAACACACGCACACAACTATATGCACTCTACACATCCTCATCTTGTTATTTGTATGGAACCACATAGCATGTTTCAATGCAATTGTGCAGCATGCTTGTTCATGTAAGAATATACGTGTCTTTATGCTAAATATGCCAATTTTGTTTGAAATTTCTTTTATTAATAGTTTTTCTTTCTTGTTTGTTATTAGAAACTCTTGTCTGGAAGGAGCTGGACGTCTTTGGTCAAAAGTTGACACCTCGAGCTGGCCATGCTACTGTTGCCTTTGGAAAGAATTTATTTGTTTTTGGGGGATTTTCAGATGCTCAAAATTTATATGATGACCTATATATGCTTGATGTAGGTATGTAACTGCAGTCTTGCTACATTGTTTTAAAGGCAGTCCAAACGATTCACTTTTTTTCGTCACCACATTCCAAAAAACAGAAGGAGAGAATTTTGTGCTCCTCTTTTGACATTCTACATTCAATATTTGAATCTTTGACAGCTTGTTGGGCATTAACAGGGTATACCATTCAATAGGAGATATTTTGTCTATTCCTTTATTTGGCTAGTCCTTCATGAATTTAATTGAATACAACCCTTTATAAAATGACTTGTTTGATAAAATCATAATTCTTTCCAGAAAAATATGATTTACTCAATAATTAAATTCATGGCTGAACTGATTATGTGCTTCGTGCTTTTACTTTATCTTGCCTAATTTCTCTCTTATCAATGTGTATCTTTTTCATTCTAGTAGAATTTCCTATGGACTCCTGACATATGCCATAGCTTTTATGGCAGTAGAATCAGGCTGTTTAATTGCCTCCCTGAGGCAGGATCTATACACAGATAACTAGAATCAAAGGACTTGAAGTTTAGTTCATGTTTTTTAAGTTTTGTAGTACCAAATTAAGATTAGATCCAATTAAGCTCATTTTATAAAGGGTTGTATTCAATTAAATTCATGAAGGACTAGCCAAAGATATAGGTTAGGTGGCTTTTAAGAATGAGCTTAATTGGATCTAATCTTAATTTGCATGATTTGTAAATGAATTAAGCATTTTACTTCTTGTTGCAGAAACCGGTGTGTGGACAAAGGTGATTACTATAGGTGATGGACCTTCTGCACGTTTTTCTATGGCTGGGGACTCCTTGGATCCTTTAAAAGGGGGCGTACTTCTGTTCTTTGGTGGTTGCAATAGGAGTCTTGAGGCACTGGATGATATGTACTACATTCACACAGGTTCTGTAGCATTGGATCAAGTTCCTCTTGCTTGTTAGTTATGAACCTCTTATCATTTTTCACGTTTGAATGATCTTAGCCATATGTTGTTTTGATGATGTCGTGTGTTGCCTCATGCAGGAATGAATAGTTTCTGTGATGAGCAGCGAGTAGAAAAATTATCCTTGAGGAAACAGTTGAAAATGAAGTGCCAAGAGCAAAGTCTTTACTCTACTATACATGAAAAAGCTTTGATTACAGTTGACACAATGCCAACTTATGCCCGACCAGGTAAAATTGGAGAAATATGTATATCATCTTGTTCTGGAGTCAAATTTAGCTGGTGATTATTTGCATTTCTGAACTGACCATTTGCACATTCTCATGCAAATTGTGTGATGAAAATGAAATCACGAGACACCGATGTTGTTACTGATGCTGTCATTAGCTATTGGTACATATCTTGGTTCCCTCACTTGCTCTATATTCACAATTCCGCAAAGGCTTTACTTTAGTGTGTCAAACTGCTTCTAGCTTTCTTCTGGATTGATCCTCATTTCACATGGTATTTATCTGTTGTTGTGTTGCCTTTCAGTTTGTTTTGGATTTGTTAACCTTGGAGTTTGGGTCATTTATTGTCACTGTTCTTGTCATGAGATTGGGTCATTTATTGTTCTTGTTCTTGTTCTTGTCACTTTCTGGATTTTGCAATACTTTCACTTCGAGAAAGTACTTGAGGAAAAGTTAAAAAGTCGGGGGTACAAAGTGAGAGTGACCACTTGTATCTTGATAAGCGTGAAAGCTGGGGTTGTTGAGTACTGGTTTGTTATTTTAGGGTGGGTACTTTGGGTAGGGTGAAGGAACTTATGATTCTTGTGGGTTTGAAATTCATCCCCATTTTCTTTTGGATTTATTACCCTTATTTTGT
>JAOTBA010000007.1:11946874-11970193 GCA_025629845.1 Erythroxylum squamatum | reverse complement strand
TTTTTATGGTTTTCATAATTTTTGAAAACCGGAAGAAACCAAAACCAAAAACAAAAACTAAAAACTCAAACAAACAAAATTTTTTACCGAATTTGAAAACAAAAACAGAAAACCAAAAATAAAAACGGAAACAAACACCCCCTAAATTATTCCATTTTATTTTTATTTTTTATTTTAAGCCTTTAATTAGGGTTGATGATAGGTCACTTCTTTCTGGGCCAGAGGTAGCCGGGCTTGAAATCGAGCCAGACTTAGTTTAATTCGATGTGATTTTTTATTTTTTAAATTAAAAAATAGAAAACAACATAATTTTTTACATATTTATGGAGCCAAGGGCTAGCCCGAGCCCAAACCCAAACCCAAACCCATTTTGAGGCCGAGTATGAGGCCTAACCCGTTGACCTGGAGCTCAGGCCCAAATGCCATCCTTATTTTTAAGTTTAGTTAAATTATTTTTTCTTAATAAGTTTAAGATTAAATTAGTTTAAATTCTTAATAAATCTAAAAAAGTATTTTTAATAATTTAAAAATTATTTTCAAAAGGCTAGTTTTATTAGGAATATTTATGGTATTTAGTTTAATTTTTCAAGAGTTGACTTATTAAATTAAATTATTTATCAAGTTAATAATAGAACTAATCAAAATTTTAAAGGGTTAGGTTTCATAATTAGATTATATTATATATAATTAATATAATGAGATTATATTAATTATGATGAGAGTTAAATTTTTAACTCTTAAATAACTTAATTAAATATTAAGTACATGTTGTACGTAATTATTATTATCTACCATTTAAGAATAAAAAGTAGAATTTTATTTATTGTAAGCCTTGTTAAGCAAACTTAAGGCCCCTTTAACCCAAATATATTTTATCTTAAAATAATGGGTATTACTTAAACTCACTCATGATCATATGAATTTAGAGGCAGAGTTAGGAAAAATAAATAAGATATATTTTGATAAAAAGTTGTCACCTAATAGATCTAAGAGTCATATGAGATGAAATTAATAGGAATTATCAACCTAATTTAAATTTAATTGATTTGTTGAGAAAATTAAGATTAAATAAGTTGAATAGATCTTGTCCTACTGGAGAGATTAAGTAATTTTTTTGAATTCGTAGTGATGACTATCATTTTGAATAAAATAGTAGGAATAACTAAAAATATTTATTAAAGTCCTTATTTTATTTAGTTTTATGGTGTAAAGTAATACTTATTCTTTAGTGTCTTTTTAGTTGTTAGATAAAATGAGTAGTAATTTTTCCCTGTGAAGCATCATACATGATAACAAGTTTAGTGGACCCTAACTTCTTAGAGTAATTTTGCAATTTGAGAACTGTTCAATAGTAAGAAAAGAAGCTCTATACTCTTAACATTGTAATTCCACTTGAGACCAATTCAGGTACTACTAATGAAGTATGAGAGAGCTATCAGTGTCATATTGATGATATTGAACAAGCTATATGTGTAATGTTGGTTAGTATATCTCTTGAGCTTTAGAGTTAGCATGAGAACATAGATATTCCTACTAGAATTTTGTATATTAAAGAGTTGTTTGGCGCATAAAGTAGGATAGAGACATATTAGACTTGTAGATCATAATATCAATGTAAGATGGTATAAGTATCTTCACCAATGTTATACGTACTGAAGATCATTAGCTTTATTAAAAAATTAGGCCAATTAGGTTTTGTCATGGATCACGAGTTAATCATGGATTTGGTACTTTAGTTTCATACTCCAAGCTTTTCAGAGTTTATTATGAACTTTCGTATGAACCAAAAGGATGTATCTTTTTTTAAACTATTAAATATGATCAAGACTGCAAGGGGACGCCTTAAGAAGGAAGCTCATTTTGTTCTTATTATGGATTCTTTCAGAAGCAAGACAAATAGATCTACGAAGTATAAGAACAAGAAATATAAGGTTTATGCTAAAATAGCAAAGCCAAATTGTGGTAATAAAAAAGAAGAATAATGACAAGGACATATGTTTTTATTTTGGAGTCAATGGATATTGGGAGAGGAATTACAAACTTATCTTACTAGCCTAAAAGATAAGAAGCTTAAGGAAGCTACATATTCAAGTATATTTATAATTAAGATAAATCTTTCTACTTCTATTTTGCAATCTTGGGTATTAGATACTAGATGTAGTTCTCATATATGTAAAAATATGCAGATGTTAACAAGGAGTGGTTCATTAAGGAAAGGTAAATCGGACCTATAAGTTGGTAATGAAGTAAAGGTAACTACATTAATTATAAGAACTTGTAGTTTAGCTTTGCCTTCTAGCCTTGTACTAGAATTAGGTAACTGTTATTATGTTCCAGTCATTACAAGAAACAACATTTCCATTTATTATTTATATTTAAATGGATTTGTCTTTATTATTAAAAGTAAAACCATTCTTTTTATAAAGATGATGTTTATTATGGATAGGAATTACTTATAAATGGTTTGTATAATTAGATCTTAAAAGGTTAATTCTTAACATAAATAGCAAAAAAAGAAAGTTAAGTGACCAAAATCTTATAGCATTACAGGTTAGTTCATATCAATCAAAACAAAGTTACATCAAGAAAGATAATTGAATCCTTTTGATTAAAAATTATACGAGACTTATGAATATTATTTATTAGGTAATATGAGTAAACTATCCTTTAGTAGAAAGGGAGAGTGTGTCAGTAAGTTATTAGAGCTTATATATTAAGATGCATATGGCCTTATATCTACTCATAGTAAAGGTAGAAACTTATATTTCATTACATTCACAGATGATCATTTTAGATGTGGTTATTTGTATTTAATTAAAAAAAGTTAATCATTTAAAAGGTTCAAAGAAATTAGACTTGAGGTTGTGAAATAAACTAGTAGGAGTATTGAGATACTTACATCTGATCAAGGTGGTGAATACTTAGACTCTGAGTTTCTTGGTTACTTAAAAGAGAATTAGATTTTATCAAAATGGGCTCCCAATAGAACTCCACAATATAACAGAGTATCTGATAGGAGAAACCATACTCTATTAGATCATTATTAGTTTTGTGAAGAGTCATATAGTCCTTCCTATCTTCTTTTGGGGATATACTATTGAAAATGCTACGTACCTTCTAAATAAAGTTCCATATAAATTTATTAATAAGACACCATCTGAGATATGGATTAGTATTATACCAAAGTTATCACATATAAAGATTTGGGTATGTTATGTTTAAGCGAAGCATGCAACATCTAATAAGCTTCTAGATAAAGGGAGTATCTGATATCAATTTTGTCATCCTTTTCAATAAAAAGTGTTTATCTAAAACATGCTAAATTCTTATAAAGAGAATTTATTCTCAATGAAAGTAATAAGAGTTAGAGCTCAAAGAAGTTCAAGAACCATAAATGTACATCCATATGGAACAAAAACCTTAAATAGATACATATGATGTATAAATAAGGGTTCAAGAGATACATAGTCTATGACGTACTAGTATGATGTGTCATCCCCCACCAAATTAGACTTGCATAATGAAGAGGGAAAAGACAATGTATTACTTATATGATGAGCCTACTACTTTTAAGAAAGCAATATTTGGTATTGATTGTTTAAAATGGTACGAAGCCGTGGGATTTGGAATGGGATCTATATATACTAACTAAGTATAGACTTTGGTGGATGCTCCATATGATATTATACCTATTGGATGCAAGATGGTTTCTAAGGCTAGTGGCTAAAAGTTACAAATAAAAACAAGGAGTTGATTTTGATAAAACTTTTTCACTAGTAACTATGCTTAAGTCTATAAGGATCTTATTGGTTATAATTGTATATCATGATTATAAAATCTGGCAAATATATGTCAACACAATATTTTCAATGGAAATTTGATTAAGCATATGTATATGGTACAACCTAAAAGTTTTGAATCTAAAAGGTTTTCTAAGCAAGTATGCAAGTTGCAAAAGTTTATTCATAGACTTAAGCAATCGTCACAAATTTGGAACATCTATTTTAATGAGATAATAAAATAGTTTTATTTTATAAAAATGTGTATGAACCATATGTCTATAAAAAGGTTAGTAGGAGTGCAGTCATCCTCTTAGTCTTATATATGGATAACATATTGCTAATTAAGAATAATATACTTGTAAAGAACAAAGTGAAAAACAGAGGGCTGAATACTCAAGGCCCTTGTACCATTTATACAGAAGTAATTACACAGGGAAAGAAAACCTTAGTAATAAATAGGAAATCACACACTAAAGAGGGAGATCATACTCTCCTTAGTATAGATATTACTGTCCATAATATAGATATTTCCTAACACTCCCCCTCAAGCTGGATCATACATATCATAAGCTCCAAGCTTGTTACATATAGGTTTCAACTGGGACCCCCTAATGCTTTAGTGAGTAAGTCGGCAAGTTGATCTTCTAACTTGACATATGGTGTCTCAATTAATCCTTCTTAAAGCTTTTCACGAACAAAGTGACAGTCCACTTCAATATGTTTGGTTCTCTCGTGAAAGATTGGATTTGATGCAATATGAATGAATGCTTGATTATCACCATCAATTTCATTGGAATGGGGTGCTCAAAACCAAGTTTCCTGAGAAGATGTTTCAACCAAATCAACTCACATATCGTATACGCCATAGCCTTGTACTCATATTAAGCATTAGAATGTTCAACAAGTGACTGCTTTTACTTTTCCATGATATCAAGTTTCCACCCAAAAATACACAGTAGCCTAAAGTAGACCATTGGTCATAAGAGCTTGCCCAGTTTGCATCTGTATACCCTTGAATCTGAATGTGTCCATGATTCTAATAAAGAGGACCTTGCCTTGGAGAACCTTTCAAATATCTCAAAATTCTAATAACTGCATCCTAATAACTATTTTGTGGAGATCCCATAAACCGAATCACTACATTTGTAGAAAACAAAATATTTGGACAAGTAACAGTCAATTAATTCAGTTTACCAATAAGTCTTCGATACTTACCTAGATCTTCCAACTGCTCTCCTTTATTAGCAATAAGTTTTACATTTGGTTCCATGGGCTATCAATTGGCTTTGTTCGCAATATACTTGTTTCATCTAGAAGATCAAGAATGTACTTCCTTTAAGGTAGACAGATCCCCATTTTTGACCTTGCTACCTCGATACCTAAAATTTTTTTTAGTCTACCAAGATTCTTTGTTTGAAATTTATTCTGTAGGAATGACTTTAAAGATTTAATTCACGCTTTATCATCTCTAGTAATAACAATATCATCAACATACACGATTAAAAGAATTTTACCAGTCTCAGAGTGACGATAGAACACAGAGTAATCCACACCATATCGATGTAGACCAAACTCCATAACCACTGTATTAAAGGGCCCAAACCAAGCTCTCGGTGATTGTTTTAGACCATACAAAGATTTGTTAAGGTGATATGCTAGATTAGTCTCCCCCTGAGCAACAAACCTTGCTGGTTGCTCCATAAAAATAGTCTCCTAAAGATCACCATGAAGAAAGAAATTTTAGACATCGAGTTGACGAAGATGCCAGTCATGGGTGGCTGCCAATGCAATGAAAACACGTACGGATGTCAATTTGGCGATAGGAGAAAAGGCTTCATTATAATCCATACCATACACCTGTGTATAACCTTTAGCTACTAAACGAACTTTTAAATGATTAATCGTGCCATCAGAATTGACCTTAACACTGAACACCCAATGACAACCCACAATTGTTTGACCATATGGAAGAGGAACTAAGTCTCATATAGCATTAGCTTGCAAAGCCAACATCTCTTCTTCCATGGCATGTTTCCATCTAGGATGATCCAAAGATTCTGAAACAAACTTAGGTATAGGTATAAAAGACAGAGTGGATACAAAAGCAACATATGACGGTGATAATGAGTTAAAAGAAACAAAGTTTGAAATAGGGTAAGGTGTACAAGACCTTCTTCCTTTACGAAGATCAATGGGACAATTAAGATCATCAGATGATAGAATTGAAGACGGAGAAGAAAATGGTGACGAGCGTGAATCATCTGGTCATACTTTAGGATGAGTGCGTCGAGTGTAAACCTGTAAATCAGGATGAGAGAGACGTTCCAAAGGAGTAGGATTAGTGTCAGGAGTAGCAAAATTGGGAGTTGCTTGGAAAGGAACAAAAGGAATTGGTAGACACTCATCAGAGTCAGTAGAAATAGACTGAGTGTCAGAAAAGTACAGTGTTTCTTCAAAGAATGTAACATCAACAAACAAACAAAAAAGCGATTCAATGAGGGGCTAAAACATTTATACCCTTTTTACAAATAAGAGTACCCGAGAAAGATGCACTTTATAGCTTTTGGATCTAATTTATCTGTGTTAGGTTGAAGCTAATGAGCAAAACAAACACATCCGAATACTTGAGGTGCAATGAAAAAAGGGTCTTAATAGGCAAAGAGAATTGAGAATGGAGTTTTACCTGTCAACACAGAAGATGGCATTCGATTGATAAGATAACATACAGTAAGTATAGCATCTCCCTAGAAACTTTTAGGTATATGCATGTGAATTAACAGGGTACGAGCTGTTTCAACAATATATTGGATTTTTCTCTCAGCTACCCATTTTGTTGAAGAGTGTGTGGGAAGGAAGATTGATGTTGAATACCTTATTGTTTCAAATAGCTGGAGAATGAGCTAGGGAAATATTCTTTAACATTATCACTAAGAAGAATATTGATTTAGGCATTACACTAATTTTGAATTTCAGTATAGAAAGAACAAAAAATAAAGAATAGTTCAGAACAATGTCACATTAGATATAACCAAGTTATTCAAGAGAAATCATAAAAAAAAACTACAAAATACTGAAATCCCAACTTAGACTTGACATGACTCGGACCCCAAATATTTGTATGGATTAACATGAAGGGTTTTAAAACTCTTTTATTGACTCGAGGAAAAAATGACGTACGATGATGTTTTCCTAACTGACACGACTCACAATTTAAACTAGAAACAAAATCTAACCCTAACACTACTTTCTTGAGATTTTCCAAAGATGGATGACCCAATCGTCTATGGATATCAACAGGAGAGATTGACATTGGGCAGGCGATGGATGATTGCAACTTGTCAAAATAGTACATTCCATTCAATTCATGCCCTTCACCAATCGTCATCCTGGTCTTCAAATCCTGGACAATGTCATTATCAAGGTAGAAACATATAGAACAATTTAGTTGTTTAGTCAATTTGCTCACAGACATAAGATTGAAAGGAAAGTTTTGAACAAATAATGTAGAGGTTAATATGAGAGAAGAACAAGGATGAGGGGTCCAACACCTTTAATGGTGGTTGTAGATCCATCAGCAATAGTAAGTTTATAATTATGAGAGGCAAGTAAAGGAACAATATGGTTAAAGTTGGTTATTTTACCTAAAATATGGTCAGTGGCACCAGAATCTATTACCCATGATTATTTTCTAGGGATAGTTAAATAACAAGCGGTTGGGCTACCTTGATGAGCTACAGATGCCATAGAGGAAGAAGGTGTTTGTTGAACTGACTGATACCGTAGAAACTTAGTATATTCATCCTGAGATAAAGTAACAAATGGTTGTAAAGTTGTACCTGAAGAATGTTCTTCCAAAGACGCAATATAAGCAACTTGCAAATGGGGATATTTATCCTAACAAGACTTTTCATCATGTCCACCTCTATCACAATGTGTGCAATGGAGTCATAAGCCTCTTCCACATCCTCCTCGGCCGCCATGACCACTACAAACACCACGTCCTCCTTGACTTCCCCCATGGCTTCCTTTGATTTGTGAATCAGATTGTGTGGCAAGAGCTGACCTATAAGAGTTATTCTCTGGTGGATTCGCCTTAGTCGTAGAGTGAGAGGGTCTAGAATACACTTCAACCAAGGACGGAAAGTGTACTCCTCCTAAGATTTGTACTCACACAAGCTCAAACTCAGGTTTCAATCCAACCAAAAGTGTCATAGTTACCAAATGCTCTCTTTGAATCTGCATCTCCTTAATATCAGATGTGATCGGTAGTAGATAATTCAACTCCTCAAAAGCACATTTCACTTTCCTAAAGTATTCAAAAAAACTTCCTTCCTGTTTGGACTGAAATAACTCAACAGAGATATTATACATGCGAAGCATATTACTGGAGTAAAGAAGCTTAGCATAGTCCTAAGCTTGCTTACAAATGCTAATATGAGAGATTATGATTGAAATTTTAGGTTCTATAGAACCAAAAAGAATATGTAGTAATTGTGCATAATCACCTTACCAATTTTCTAGTATTTTTTGATCAGTTTGGGGATCAGATGTAAGATGGGACAACTTTCTTTGACCTCGAAAGAACAATTCGACATTCTTAGATCAAAAGGGTAGTTATTACTATTCAAACATTGCTTGGTGATTCACAAAGTTGAGGAACCCATTGTTGGAACACCTGTCAATGACTTACTACTAGAATCTGACATCTCCCAGTTATGCTAGATGGATTTCCTAGCTAAACGGACATTAAAACATTGCTGACGATGCTCTGAAATACATAAAACTTGACTACTATAAAAAAATACTCATGTTCTGGTTAGTTTCAACACAAAGTAAGGCCAGAACTCCATTCAGGACACAGTGGCAAGTTGACCCATCTAACTGCCATCGCCGGTGGTCGCCGGACAACGACGCGTGATGCCCACACGCTGATGCATGGGTGGTTTTTTGACGACACCGTTGGTACTTTAGTGGTCTCCGACATCCCCTAGTTACTTCTGTGTATTTGGTTTTGGTAAGTGAAGGTAAGTGTTTTGGAAAGATTGGAAGGTGTTAGGGTTTATGATAAAGGAAGTTCTAAGGTTTGGAAGTGTGGCTTTGATATCATGTGAAGAACAGAGGGGCTTGATAAATACTCAAGGCCTATATAAGTGATTACATAGGGAAAGAAAACCATAGTAATAAATAGGAAGTCACACACTAAAGAGGGAGATCATACTCTCCCTAATATAGATATTACTCTCCTAGTACAGATATTTCTTAATAATACTAATGCTTGAATTTGTAAAGATTTAGTTGTTAAAGAATTTCTCCATAAAGGATCTAGGAGAGGCAACTCTTATTCTAGACATAAAGATCTATAAGGATAGATTAAAGAAGTTTCTTGATTTATCTTAATCCACATACAAGGATAAAATGTTAAAGAGGTTTAACATAAAGAATTCTAAAGGAGGATTCTTACCTATTTCATATGAGATTTCTCTATAGTAGAGTATACATTTAAAGACATAAGAAGAGAGAGACAAAGTGTTATGTACTAAACTGAATATCTCTTATGCATTGAGCATAATCAACATATTTGAAGCTAATCTTGGTGATGTTCATTGAATGGTTACAAAAAACATATTATAGTATTTTAAAAGAACTAAAGATATTTTCTTAGTCTATAGAGAAGTTGAACTAAGACTTCTAAGGCATTCAAATATGAGTTTTCAATCTGATTCAAATGATAACATATCACAATCAGGGTATATCTTCACTTTGAATAAAGATGCGGTAAGTTGGACAAGTTCTAAATAACTAACCATTACTGATTTTATGACAAAAACTAGAGTATATTTCAATGTTAGAATTGACAAGGAAAACAGTTTGGATCAAGAAGTTCTTCACAAACTTGGAGTAGCTCCTATCATTATTGAGCTAATAATATTGTATTGTGATAACAATGATAGAAACCACTCATTGATCCAAGTTCAATGATGAATTTTTTGATCCAAATTACTTCATTTATTGCCTACAATAGTGCAATTGCATAGGCAAAGGAATCAAAATCTCCTTTATGATCCAAATATGTGCTTAAGAAGTTTTAGTTGATCGTGGAGATAATAGACTAAAAGGATATTACACTAGAGTGAGTTCCCATTGAAAAAAATCTTACAGAGCCTTATATAAATATAATTTAAGATAAATAGGAGATTGACTTTAGTATAAGTGAAAGAATGTTGGTTTATGTCCTTATAGCCAATCATTTGGTTACAATTTAATGTACATTATTAATTTTTTAATCAATAAAGGCACTCTTTATCTTTATATATATATTTTTAATTATATTTGATGCTTAATACTAAAGATAAAATCCTTGAAATAATAATTACGTAATTAAAATAGTGATGATAACATAATTATGAGATTCAATTTACATTTATATATTATTTTTAAATCGTTCGTATTTGTAGTTTTATCCATATGAGATATTGATATAACAATAAAATTATCACACACTATATTTATTTTTTATAAAGAAAATAATTGATCTTATACTTCAAAGTATGAAGATATTTAAATAAATGTGTTGGTACTTATTAGAGAATAAGTTCACTGAACATACCCAATTATAAGGATCTCAAATGGTATATTACTTGTGTGTTTGTAGATTTTTTCATAATGATGGTTGTATATTTAATTTTTACACTAGAGATTACTAAGGTGTCTCATATAAGAATTATTATATTATGAGACTACTTATTTCCCATTCTAATTAAAGTAGTCCAGTCGGTAACATTTAGATATAGTATAAACTATATAGAGATAATTGAGCAACTAAATAAATGATTGTTTACTCTAGGGAGGATACTCTACTGTTATTGATTAGTAGTGATTTAATAAATTCTTTTGCCATAGTGAATTGAGATTTAAAAAGGGTATTTTTCAAACATCAATTATGAATTAATTACTAACTAATAAAAACAAACATGATTGGATTTAAATAGAGTGGACACTAATTTCATATTTTATGTCTAATTAAAATATTGGATCAAAAAAGGATTAAATTATAAGTTAAAAATATGTATGGACTTGTTAAATTAAACCACTTTGATATTTAACGATTTTTATTTCTGAAGGCATAATATTACTAGTGTTTCTTCGATGATGAGCTGGGGTTGTTGAGACAGGTTTGGCTGGTATTGCCCTGATTATCCTTTGACACTGTCACCAGGTATATTGGTTTCTCCCTTGATGCATGTGATAAAGGTACAAATCCTTTTCTGTCTCATCAACGTACGCATCAATTCTGATACAAGATTCGGCAATGAAGCTAAACTACAATACCAATTACCAACTCATCCAAATTACAGAGGAATTAAAATCTTTGATAATTTATTGGCAGGTGGTGCCCCAAGCTCACGTCAATGCCACCAACTTGATTGTATATGAACACGTACGGATTGGCATCTTTTATCTTATGATAACAAGCACCTACCCTCTCTTCCATCTGAAACTATACAACTAACAACTTACGATAGACAGAAAAGCATGAAGTGCAAATCTACTGTTGGGAACGTCCCAAGGAGTTTCGTGGTATAGCCCGAACAGGCAAGAAGTCCTACGTAAGAAAAAGATAGGTACTCAAATCGGTTCTTGATTACACGTGAATATATGTCAACGTCAGAATTTAAAGAAAGACTTGGAGAAGTTGTACCTGTAACAATAATGGCCTCCATGTCTTGGCAACTTGTGTAAACTTTTTTATACTAAATATTCATTTCTTCCAACTGCTTTTCCTAGACATATCCAAGCTTTTATGATTGAATCATAATAGGAAACAAGAAAGAGTTGGATCTTTAGGATCATTTATCAGGTTAATTCCTTGTTTTGTCGAATACCTCCTCGAAACTTCAAGTTCACTTGCTTTCATTACAGTAACATTTAGCTGACGTCGACATTTCACTAATCTTGCTTTATCTGTTAATTCGCATAAAAGAGACAGGGACACAATACTGCTCAACTTTGAAAGGTTCTGTCACTTTTTTTTACATATAATAATTTGCTTCTACCACTTTTGTTTTACTTCCTCAGTCACCTGTATCATTTATTAGACCATGAAAGAAGATCTGTATTACGCATTGTATAAAGGCAAAATAGAAATAGTCACCTGATGAGTGATGTGAAAGGTAAGACATGCATGGAGATGGAAGTGAATGGAAATTTATTAGCTGACAAGTGCATTGAAAGGGCCACTTGGATCTTTTGCAGGTCATGCAATTGGGGTTGGAATGCTTCTTCTATTCTTCCTCTTCTCCAAATTTGTTTAATCGCATTTCCATTCTATCTGACAAAATCACATGTTAAAGGAGACATGCCTAGACCCACTACATCCTCATCCCACATGTATGTGTGAGATATAGAGCCACATGCACACAAAAGACATACGCATAAACTCCTCCCTTACACTGTCTATTTCTCCCTCTCAAAAAATTTGGATGAACGCTTACTTTCACTTTCACTTTATTAGTTTACAGTGTAGCTATGACATAACTTCCTGCCTCTTCTCCATTTGTTCTCCCAGGAAACATCACTACATATTACATGCACATCAGCATCTCTCTTTCTTGGATCTGGGGAGATTCCTTTTTTACAGTTCTGCATTGGTATTAGTTACCTATTAGGCAACTGGAGGTATTGTTGCTGATTTCTGTTCTGCACATCTCTATATGCTCATTGATATTGTAACGAGTGTTGAATATTGGGTTCCCTGCCTTTTCTTTTGTTCTCTTTCACAAGGCAGTCTCGCTTTGTCCTCTTTTAAGAGACCAAGAAGTTACCTTTTAGTGTCATGTGTCTTGAATACACCGATCTTAGTTTGCCTTGTTCCAATACTTTTCCCTGTAGTGTTATTCAACGTTAAACAAGTTCGAGCCTTTCCTCCAAAACCCAAGGTGGCAGTTTTACATTAAGAGGAAAATTTGTGGGACTGCATTTTTTATACGAGAAGGTCGAGTCTTATACAATCTGGGATGCTTGGAGACCCCAGGCCGTTAGCCGGGATTAGTTGGGTTCTTTGCAGGGAGTTTAACGGATCACTATAGATGTATGTAAAAGGAACGTATTTGACTTGGGGATGAAAACCTCTTTCTGGAAATGCAATGTTTGGATCTTATCTCTTGATTCATAGAGTTGGAGAGATGAAAGATCTTAAAAGGAGAAAAGGCCAAAGAGGGTGCTAAAAAGGGCAAAAAACAGAAACGCTCTCAGTTTCTGTTTGGACTAAACGTGGGCTCTGATTCAGAAACAGAAGAGTATGTTTTTTATATGGTTGAGATAGCAAAAGATAAAATTCTAGCTGTAACATTGTTGCAGAGATTGAAAGTCAGGTTTTGATAGATACAGATACAGATACAGGTTGAAGTTAATGGTTTTACTTGTGAATAAAGGATGATGAAATTTTGTTAAGGTGAGACTCGAAAGTCGGTTGGGAAGAAGAGCAAATGGCTGCAAAGCTTTTACATGCTCTAGCAGATGACAATCCAGATTTGCAGAAGCAAATAGAGTGCATGACAGGGATTTTTCAACTCTTTGATCGCCAGCAAGTCCTCACCGGCAGAGGTTTAATCCAGGAGAGACATCCCCCAGGTAATTCCATTTGCTTAAAAGTGCTAGGATGTGAGATCCAATTAACTCATCCTTATGATCTAAGGCGTTGTCTTTTGGATCCTCAGTGTTATCTCCAGATCCGTTAAACTGAATGTGTTCAACTCTATAGAATTCAGTTCGTGTTCTACATGTTTTCGGTAAATTCTAGTAAATGAACTTAGGGCATACATAAGCTTGTACATGCTGAAGAATTCCATTGATAAGCCAAATGCTAGGAGACGTTTTCTTTTCTTTTTCTGTCTTTTAGCTGATGGTCTCTTAATTAGTATTTTTGTGTTGCTGATACAATATACAACTCTTGGATTCCATGAACTCTAAATTGTTTGATTATTTCTGTCTCTTGCTCGACAATTCTGGCAATGCAGAGTTGTTATCTGGTCTTATTCTTGCTTGTTACTGAACTCACTCGGTGCATTGACCATTGTTGATCCAAATGTGTATGTAATACAGGTGATTACCACTTCAGCCATGACGTCTCAGACGTTGAATCTGTAAATGCATACCTTCGACATATACCGGCAGTAAGCATCCTGATTTTTGTTTCGTTTACCTTTTTTATTTAGGTCGTGGAGTTCGTCATCTTAAATGAGTTAATGGAGAGACATGATCGAGTTCATTGCTTCTTTTCTGTTTCTGTTTCATATTATAAGTTTGTTGCTGTTACTGCTCTATGGTATTTTGTATGCAACACTGAACGTTTTAAACTGTAGCTCACTTAGTGCGACCTTTTGATTGCAGAATTTAAATTTAAACAGGTTTGAGAAGCAGAGAATTTCTACAGAATCATCCAGAGCATCTTTCTCATCCTCATGTTCATCATCCTTGTCTTCTGTTGATTGCAGTAGAGCAGCTACACAAGAGGCCTCTTCATTTGATAGAATTACTTTTCCAGAAAATCCTTCAAGGGATACAGTTATGTTGCATCAAAGTACCTCTCCTCATTTAGGAAGAAAGTCCCTTGATCTTCGAGATGTGGTCAAGGACTCAATGTACAGAGAATTAAAAGGGCTTTCACGAAAAAAGGAAGCAATGCACAATGGGGAGCACAAACACTCCCCAAGGCCATTTCATTTTCCCAATTCTCTGGGAGGAACTAACGGAGATGGAAACAATGGGAAGCAAAAGGTTTCTGATGATCTTAAGGAGTCTCTTCGTGTTCTTGCTAAACTTCAACAAGCACCTAGGTATTCTCGTGAAACAAGAGAACGTCCAAGATCATCATATGAATCAAAAGATGGTTCTTTGCATACAATGTCAAAAGATGCTCCTCGTTTGTCTTTTGAGTCACGAGACACCGTCAAGTCCACCTTGAAGCTTAAGGAGTTGCCTAGACTCTCACTGGATAGTAGAGAAATTTCAATGCGGAGCAGTCCTAGTTCTCAATTATATTACCCTTCAAGCGATTTTCCAAATAGTGGAAGCTCAAATGACGAAAGTTATGATCCAAAGCAGTCACTAGGAGCTCAGAAACGGCCTCCTAGTGTAGTGGCCAAGTTGATGGGCTTGGAAGCATTGCCGGAATCTGCATCAACTAGTCACTCTGGCTGCAGCAAGATCTCCCCTGGTGAACTCAGTCAGTCCTCCTTGAGGCCATTGAAAACAAATGATTTAAGTATGCAAGTCAGAATTCCAAAATCCCCAAGAACCTCAATGAAAGAGCCAATATCACCAAGGTGGAAAAACCCAGATCTTATCATGAAACCTATGTCCAAGTTACCTATTGAACCACCACCATGGAAGCAGCTGGATAGTAGTCGAAGTTCTCATAAGCCAACATTCAAGGCACCAAAAATTCCAGAAAAAGCACCAAACTCTTTCCCTTCAGTATACAGTGAGATCGAGAAAAGATTGAAAGATCTTGAGTTCAAACAATCTGGAAAAGATCTTAGAGCTCTTAAACAAATTATGGAAGCAATGCAGGCTAAGGGGCTCCTACAGACAGGAAAGAAAGAACAAGATTCAAACTTTCAGAACCAAAGAGATACTGAATCAAAGCACACCAATCCCAATCAAAAGGCAGGATTGTCAGGCCCAAAAAACCAACAGAGCAATATTGTGCGGACCTTTGAATCCCCAATTGTGATCATGAAACCAGCAAAACTCATTCAGAAATCTGATATCTCTACTTCAGTAATTCACATAGATGGTCTTTCTGGTCTTCACAAGGTTCCAACTGGTGGTTATGCAGATAACAGAAAAGGATCTGTTAGTAGCCGGAGCACAAGGGATCAAGCTCTTAGAAATAGTCATAAGGATTCTTCTATCAACTCTAGTGACAAGAAAGTTAGTTTGAGGAATGTGAAACAATCTTCAACAAGACCTTCACAATTGTTAAAGGATAGCACAGCAAATTCAGTGAAAACCTCGGGATCTGTGAGTCCAAGACTGCAACAGAAGAAGCTTGAGATGGAAAAACGATCTCGTCCACCTACACCTCCCTGTGATTCAAACAAACCTAGGAAACTATCTAGTAGACAGCTAGCAGAATCTGGTTCTCCTGGCCGAAAACACAGGATTAGATCTCCCAAAGTGCCACAAAGCGATGACCAGCTGAGTCAGCTAAGTAACGAATCAAGAACATCAAGCCAACAGGGGGATGATGTGTCTGTGCAGTCTGAAAACACTGTTATCTTTGACTCGAAGATGGATACAACAATCACAAGTATAGAGCAATCAACTGTCATTTGTGATGTCCAGAGTCCATTCTTGAAGGCTTCCAGTTGCACGGTTTCTGACTCAATGCAGGTGAGTACTTTTAAATTTTGTTCTTGTTAATTACTTCTAATAACGCAGTTGACATTGCTTATTATCCTAATTCCAGAGGTCAATTTCAATGCCAGAGGATGGAATGGCAGCAGAACTTGATGTTGCTGCTCTGGAGCATCGTAGTCCGGTCTCTGTTCTTGATATGTCAGTTTGTAGAGATGATGCACTGTCTCCTGTAAAACATATGCCACCAGATATGCCCATAGGTAACATCCTGTTGACTTTTCTGCTGGCTAGGCTACAATTTGGTACTTGGTGGGCTGAGGTAAAATGGTATCTTGTGACCTTAACATAGTAAAGGTGCTCACAATCCCTTCCTGTGAGTGATTTAATTAGTAATGAATAAGTTAAAGACTTCTGGTTACCTAAAGAGAATAATGAAATCTACTATTATAATCGACTCTCAATATCCTTGACTGCCACCGTTCTTGCTTATCCTTGTTAGTTTGGCAAACCAAAGTTCGGTTGATTTCTTGCTGCAGTTGATTTTAGTGCTCGAGATTTTAGAGATGAACAAGGTCAAGACACATGGAAACCTTCTGATAAATTCTCATCTGACAGTAGTATAGGGTCTGGTCTTAATTCTGAGATCAATAGGAAGAAACTACAAAGCATTGAGAATTTGGTACAGAAGCTGAGAAGACTGAACTCCACTCATGATGAAGCGAGCACAGACTATATTGCATCACTTTGCGAGACCACAAACCCAGACCATCGTTACATCTCAGAGATACTATTAGCTTCCGGCCTTCTACTCAAAGACATTGGCTCTGCCTTGACAACATTTCAGCTCCACACATCAGGCTACCCCATAAACCCAGAGTTATTCTTTGTATTGGAGCAAACGAAGTCCAGCAGTTTGGTTTGGAAGGAAGAGTACAGCCCTGGAAAGACCATGAATTCAAAGAGGAGCTTAGAAAAGTCACACAGGCAGCTCATATTTGACGCTGTTAATGAGATCCTTCTTAAAAAGTTGGCGTTAGTGGGGTCTACTCTTGATCCATGGCTGAAGTCTGACAAATTAACAAAGCAGACACCAAGTGCTCAAAAGCTGCTCAAGGAGTTGTGCTCAGAAATAGAGCAACTCCAACTGAAGAAATCCGAAATCAGCGTAGCAAAGGAGGAAGATGGATTGAAGGGCATTTTGATGGACGATGTGGTGCACTGTTGGGAGAGTTGGACAGATTGTGGAAGTCAGATTCCTGGTCTAGTGTTAGATGTAGAGCGGTTGATCTTTAAGGATTTAGTAGATGACATAGTTAGAGCTAAACATGCTTAGACGTGGAGAGCTCATTGCAAGGTAGCTAAAATAAATGTCCAAAGTTGCTTTTGACTTTTGCTTCTGTGACTTATTGTAATTCATATTCCTTTTCTTCCAAACCAAATAATTTGCCCCTAAAGAAACGTGAATTTATAGCTAAATTCTCTACTCATCAACGTCTTTCTCCCATTTTTATTTCATTGCATTGATTTAGTGTGTTGATGTAAAGTTCCTAACCTTGCTTCCGTCCGACTCTTAAGTGAATTGTTGGAGCCTAATATCACTAATAACCTAATAGGTACTGGTTCGCTTTTTATATGCTTTTGTGATGGGTAAAGCGTGACTCATTTCGTTTCCGTGTGTCACCTTATGCCCGAGACCATCCATCCACTCGTTAAATATTGTTCTTATTTTTGTGTGTCACTGTGTGCCTGAGACCATCCATTTATCTATTAACATACTTATTTTTCTCAAAATTTCATCTTTTCTAAGAATGAAAAGCATATGCCTCAAAGACAGCCTACATGGGTAAGCAACGATACATTATTCCAAGCAGCCCTGGAATAGAAGGTAGCTTTACGAGCAATACCGGAGCTACAAATGGGCGGTTAATAAGATTAGATTAATTTAGTTGTTTAAAAGATAAATTGAATTCCCTTTGACAGATTGCCTCCATAGCATAGTGGTAGTGCGTTCGCTTCGTAAGCGAAAGGTCGCGAGTTCGATCCTCGCTGGGGGCTAAGCTATGGGGTTTGCCTCTTTTAACTTGGATTCTCTCAATTCTTCTTACTTACCTCAGAAGGTTCCCCACCCCCACCCCGCTACTGTCTTTTAAATGTAAAAGTTGAAACATTTTTAAATGTCGATTAAATTTCAAATTTTGTAAAAGAAAAATAATCAGTTTTAAAATTTTATTTTATTAAAAAATTACTTATCAATATATGTCTATAGTTTTTATTAACATAAGTATTTCATTATTTTCCAAAATTTTGAACTTAATTGAAAATATAAAATATTTGATATTTATGAAAATTTTCAAAAATAATTTAGCAACGAATAGGTATTTTAAAATCACTCTAATTAAAACATCTAAATTTTATTTTATTCTCTTACTTATATAATAATTTAGATTTCATATTTTTCTTATTCAACATGAGATCTTATGACCTTTATTAGAAAGAAGACGCTGCTACGTAATTCATGCCAGAATTAATCCGAAAATAAAATTACTTCAAATATAGTTTTTACTCTCAACTTTTCACTTAAATTCTCTAGTCTAGGGCATTTCCTTTTGGTAATTTTTTCGACTTCAGAAGATTTTAAAATTCTACACATAAATGTCAAATTTTTAATTAAGTTTCAAATATTTGTTTATTTGAGAAATGATCATTATTTCTCTAATTGATTTATGATTAATGATTTTATCACTCTTTCTTATGAGAGTGGATATATTGAGCTTGTTCACTTTTTGTTATATTTTAGGATAACGAATCAGTTGCTTACTCTAATGAATAATTATAGAAACTTCATATAAAATACAACAATAATAAAAGAGAGACAAAACTAAGTTATAGTGGTTTTAGCCAAATATCGTTAGCTTACGTCCACTTCCTAGGCTTCACTTCAGAATCCACCATCTTATTTCCTCTATACAAAATCTTCTTTTTCATAGGTAAAAAAGACCTTAAAATTATCTTACTTTGCTATGGGTGAAGAGTAACTCTCACAAAACGTATTCCAAGTAATTTCTCAATTAAACTAAGTATATAACTTAAAAACTCATTCTCTTGTTCATACCAATAAACAAAGGTTCAATATATGTTACATAATATAAATATACATTTTTAGCCTCTCAAGGTTTTTATAAACTTTCTATATATAATGCACAACAACTCATATGTAATATGCTTATACTTAAAACATGAAATAGTTGTTAAAAACAAAAAGTAACCATTACGATGATAAATGCTAATTAGGTCTTTTTAGCATAATTTTGGAAGCATCTTCTATTTAGAAGACATTTTTTAATAGGATTTGGTACTCAATGTGGCTTTTGTTTTATTTTTACGCTTTGTTGTAGCTTTATATGAAAACGAATGAATTCATATAGGTTAGAGCCAAGTTTAAGAAACTTGGACAAGATTTTAATGTGTTTAACGAAGAACCCGTGTTCATCGTTAAGAAATATGGGTCCAATATAAACTTATGTTAGGGAGCTATGTTGGCAAAATGTTTTCATAAATTGAGAGTTTCTTACAGGGGAGGAACACTTGTCATATGTTGGACCTGAATTCATTGAGTTATTTCAAAATTATAAGGTTTTAGATATTAAAAAGACAGACATGAAGGGGGAAGACTAGACAACAACACATAATTAGAGATATGAATTAGAGCACTTTTAAACAATAACAAAGCAACTTTGAAAAGAAAAGAAGAAAATTTCACCACGATTCATGAAGACTTCAAGATTCAAGATCTATGAGAATAAGTTCTTTTGTTTTGTGTTCTTTCTTAACTATTATTATGAATTAAATTGTGATAGAACTACATGGGATGAATCTTAGACCTATGTGTTTGGATTGATTCTTTGATTTAAAGAAAGACCCATATTTTCTTATGAATTATTCATAATTATTTTTTGTATTTGAATTAAGATTTAATAGCATCTTGATTCAATTTCAGATAAGGATTAAGAAATTATATATATGAATAGATTGTGGCATAAATAAAAAGATTTTCATAGAATCCTCGAAATAGGACCACAGAAATCTTTCGAGTTAGACTTAATAATGAAATTTATATAATATTGTACATTCTTAAAAATATTTCAATCAATTAACTAAAGGACATAAGTTGTATTTCTTAAGAAACAATATGATTATAAATTTGGAATTTCTACTAGTCTAAGAAACTAAGGTTAATAATTGACTCAAAATAAATCTAAGCATAAATAGGTTCAAGGGGATTCTACATCTGGATCTTGTTTATTAGATATTTACTTTACCCTTTTTTATTACTTTGATTTGCTATTTTTGATTATTAGTTTCACTTTAGTTAATCACTCCTTTTAAATAAATCATTTATTTTGTTAGATTAAATGATAGAAAGACAATTAGTACTAGTACTTGTAGTCTTCACGAGAACAATTCTCATACTAAACTATACTATAAGAATAATTAGTGCCCTTTCCTATTAGGAATACTTTAATTTTATAATTCTATTATTTTTTCTTTTTGAATTTATTTTTTTATAACTTTCTTTCTTTATCTTATGTTTGCTATCTAAATTTTAGGATTTGAGTACTTTAGTTAATAACTAGGAGCAGTTTCGGAGTACTACTTGATATAAATCGAGAAATTGAAAGGACTTTACTTTGAAATTTAAGGAAAAGAAGCTTAGAAGTTATGAGGTTACAACTACCAAACATAATGGCAGGATAACACGACAACACACTACAAGAAATTATACTATACTATTGCTTATAAGGAAATTATCTATAATTACTAGGCCAAGAGAAGAGGCCAATAATTTTCATTCAAGCCTTTTTTTTCATGCTTTTCTTGAAGGTCTATAGAAAGTGGCAATTGAGGTTAACCTTAACATGATTTGGATGGTTCAACAACTTATATAATTTGATGGCTTATCAGATGAGGATCCAAATGCACATATCACTAGCTTTTTCAAAATTTATGATACTCTCAAGATTAATGGAGTTTGGGAGGATGAGGAGGAACTACAAAATTAATGTAACTTTCTATACTGTTGTCCAATTGAGGAGATTTTAAAGTCACTCGGAAGATAATATTATGAACAAAAAATTTATAAAAGACATGGAAATTTAATTCTAACTTGAAGATGTCAAAAAAATAAAGAATTCGGTAAAATAAGGCATAATAGGTGCCAACCATATATGGAGACAAGTGCCTGCCTTTTGTAGAGGTTTGAGAAGTTGAGAAACATAACTAGACTAGCACTAAGGTTGATCCTAAACTAGCACCAAACTCATCACTATTTTGTAAAGAAAGAAACATTATAAAACTAATGTCAGTTATAACTTAGTGTCAAGCACTAGTCTACGACCGAATAAGATCAACTTTGGCATTAATACTAGATTGACACTACTTCTTATGCATAGCTTATGAAGTTATTTCAATTCTCAGGTTTAAGTAGCCTAGGCTCTACTTTTTATAACCTTAACTATAAATACTTGTATTAGGTTTTAGGAAAATAGAGTCAAATTGGACCTTAATATTTTCACCAAAATTCAACTTAAACTGAAACATTTCTAAATGTTTTAGAAAACTCCCAAATTTTGAATATGTTTAATTTTGAACTTCAAATTAACAACTCCATCAAATTCCTATTAAATGTAACACCAAGTATCTAGTTTACCCAGTACACCAAAATAAATCGGTATTTGAGACTGATGTCTTTAAAACCACAGAACAGTGAATAATAATTTTTGGTGACATCAAATTAATGATGTATGACACTTTTTTGGTGGTTACAGGAAATTGTACGAGCGGATGTTTAAGAATCAGTACAATAATGACGTTTTTGTAAATAAGTGGACATGAGGCTTATATAAGAAGCTAAGTTAGAAAGAAGACAAAACATTGTCTTCTTCCTTCTCTCTAACCCACGAAAATCTCCATGGAAGTCCTCTCTCAAGCTTTTCAACCCTTGTAACAAGGATGGGAAGGAGAATCAAGCCATTCGGTTAGTACAAAAAGGTAAGCCTCAATCCCGACACTTAGTTCTATCGATTTAAGCTTAGTTTTTCTCTCTTCTTGTGAAACCCATTTGATGGAATGTATGGGTTTGATGATTTTGATGATGGGTTCTTGTTCTTTGATGTCTAATGACACATTAACATGACAAAATTTCATTTTTATGGTGATTTGGGGGCGAAATCAAAACCTAGGGTTTTGGAGTTCAAGCTGTCAATGGAGACAGATTCGTAGGTCTCCTTTGTACATTTTTTTGAGCTGTTTAACGTGTGAAGTTGGAGAAACTGAAAACATAGAAGTTGTAGATACAGATGTCTACTATCTCCCTGAATTTGGTTACGATTTTAGGGTGATCCAAACAAATGAAAGAGATCCCAAATTGAAACTAGTTTAGAATACTAGCGGGATTGAAACGAGAAATGAAAGTTAATTGTTTGAAGACCTTAGAGTTAGAATTGGATGATGAGTTCCACTTATGAAATTCTCTAAAATGTGTCATATAAGTTATGTATAAAGGAAATTTTAATTTGAAGAGTATTCTGTGAGATATGGCTGAATAAGTGAAGGGTGTAGCTAACCTTAGTGACACAGAAGTGAACAGAAACAAGACAGGCTTATAAAAATCACAATAAATTCAAATTACATCATTTTTTAGCCGTCTTTGGATATGTGATAGCCATATGAGTCTATTGAAAATGAAGTTTTTAATAACCTTAATTTGATAAGAAATGAATAAGTCATAAGGTTTTGAGTCGGGAAGGGTCCAACTCATGACTGATTATTAACGCTGACTATGAATGGGAGATTTGGATTCCTTAATGACCGAATTGGAACATGGTCATAAAAGAAAAATCATGACTTTATGTGTTGACTAGAGTTATGGAAAGTTTGAAAAACATTGGACCTATGTATAAAAAATTATGCTTTCACGAATGGGACCTATGCAGATGACTTAGTGAATAAATAGAAATTTTTAATGATATGTGTTAAAAAATGAAGTTTATGTGAGAATGACTAATACAGGTATATGTAATTGTTATGCATGTTACCCAATAGCTTGTGAAAGCAGACAAGGAATAGAACTAGAAGTCGTACCTAGTACCTCTCAAGTTCAAGAAAATTTGAAAAG
>JAOTBA010000007.1:11900987-11922766 GCA_025629845.1 Erythroxylum squamatum | reverse complement strand
TTGAATAGTTATTAAACAAATAAGATTTAAAAAATTTGTTATTTTAAAAAATTATTAAATTTGAAAATTATTAAATTGAAAAATAAAAAATTAATAATTGAAAGAAAATAAATCTAAAAACGTCACGGAAGACATTCCGCGACGTTTTTTAAAACGTCACAAAAGACATTTCGCGATGTTTCCAAAAAAACGTCACGGAATGTTAGACAATCTGCGACGTTTTTTATAAACGACATGGAATGTGCACACTTTTAGTGACGTTTTTATAAACGTCGCAAAATGTGCAAACTTTTAGTGACGTTTTACATAAAACGTCGCGGAAAGCTTTTACCTATATCATATTTCGCAACGTTTTTTGTGACGTTTTTTGAATATTTTGTTACGTTTTAAAAATATCGTAGAATGCTTCTTTTCTTGTAGTGAATGCTGCCTTTTACTAACTAAGCGCAATAGACTATGCATGTTTAGGACCACCAGTGTCTATAAGCACGCTGCAGGCCTACAGATACTACACACCTTGCCATCCCTACCTAGCTAGTTCCTGCACAACGCTTCTTTTCATCTTCAATATTCAATTTACTATGGCCAAATTAGTCTGTATTTGTAATCAATCATAGGAAAATACTGATATTTATAATTTATTATAATCTTTTTATGACGTTTAGGTATCTTTTTCCTTTAATTAATTAATGATGTACTGTTTCTTCGTACATCAACTTTCTTGATCACATACACATGGATGGTGTACCTAAACAACGGGACCACAAGCATCCTTTTTGCTATACTTGAATTACAAACCAAGTTGCAGTCTTTGTTTTAATGATATCTTGGATCTAGTGACCTGTTGATTTTTCTCAGACTGCTTTTGTTCTTAGGGTCTTCTGGCAGTTTATGTGTCTTCGCTTTCATGCTTATGTCTCAATGATTTTTCCACCAATCCCTATAATCCTCTGATCTATCGCTCTTTTTCTTGGTCTACAGCCCCTTCACCATTCCTTTTTCAAAGTTTCCGAAGGACACATCATAAGACTGTTACAAAAAAGAAAAAGTGGAAGAAGAACGGATTACTTACTAACGTAGGGAATGCACATGTTACAAATAAAGTATGTTTTCCCTTGTTTCTCTTTTGTCTATTACACTCCTAAACAAGCAATGTACTACCCTAGCTAATGCCTATTCTATAAAGAGAGTTTAAAGTTAACCTTATGCTGCCCACTCTGGAGACTGTTATTACCCTCGAAAAACTTTTGATCGAAGAACCCTAATTAATGCCTGCGAAATTAGCTTAGACGTGGCTTTTGTTCAGAGGCCACCATGATTGCTTCATGCATGCGTGAATGTGCTACAGAGACGGAGAGGCAGAAAGGAAGTCCGCAACAAGACCTTTTCGTTCTTGCTATTCACTTAACGGTTTCTATATGTTATTATCCAATTACTGGGGCAAAAGAGAAGAAACTGTGGTGGGTGTTGGTACGTTCATTCAATGTATTTAATGGCTATTTGGTTGCTTAACTTTCTATTTTCAGTAATTGGAAAGGAAAGTTGCAATTGCACATGTGTGTGTCCATATATAATTCATAGATAAGAACAATTAAACATATTTAAATGTCACATTTAGTAAATATATAGCTATGATGTATGGTTATACTAGAAACTGTCAGAGTAATACTCTAAAGGCAATTAACTTTAGCACTTTTATACAAACTTTAATTATTTTGATTAATAAAGTGAAAGGCAAGTTTTCATTAATTTGATGTTCGATTATTTATGAATTGATGTCAATATTAAATCGAATTAATGAAGTCCATGATGCAAAACTAACATGAAGGAAATCATGATAAGATCATAATAATGAGATCATGATTCTATCATGTGCAATTATGTTAGTATCTAAATTATCCTTAATCATAGGATTAATAAGACAGGACATTATTAATCCTAATAGACTAGCACATGTTATACTCAAGTAGTGGATCTCACAAACTGTAATCATGAGATATTTAGAGTTAACTTGTGGATGCATACTAAGAATTGTAAGTATATCAAATGACCTGCTATGAGACTATCATATGGATGATCTATCAAATGTCAATGATTAATCTCATCATAGTAATGATGTAAGTATCCTTAAACTTGAGGTACTCAAGGATATCTTAGATACTGATCATGTGCTTTGACATTATTCCTTGTTGCCTCAAGACGAGATCGCTTATAGGGTGACGACTGGGTACAGCTATTGGTATTCGAAGGTAATTTGGTAGCTAATAAAAGATTCACCACTCCTTATAGAAGGAGATGATACCCACAGCCTCTTGTCGGGGTCATTACTCAGGAGTCTTTGACCAGAGTAGTTATGTGTCTTAAAGAGAGTCTTCAATAACACTTAGAGTAATGAGATCCCAGGATAAGAACTAACATCACTTGGACTAGATATGACATGGTCAGTCTAGTGGGAGTTGACACATAGCTCATACTTTGAACCAAGTGGGGTATAGTATAGTGAAAGGGAGAATTGTATGGTAATTGTCTATAGAAAGGTTCATAAGTCGGATAATTAACTATCGAAGAGTTCGTATGTTAAAAACACTTATATTTCGGTAAATTGTCATCATGAAACCCTTCATGATTTGCTTGAATTAAAAGTTAATTCAAGTGCTCAAAATAACCGAAAACCTGAAGGTCACACGCATAAAAGATCGGATGAAAAACAAAGTGTGTATGGTCTTTTTTAAGTAGGCTACCCAAAGGCGAGGCTATCAATTAAGTAGGCCACGATCGTGGTTCATGGGCCACATTCATGACCGAAGGCTCGACAGATGTATATAAGTAAGTTCTTCACTTATGTACACAAGAGCTAACCAGTCAAAAAACACACTCTATTAAGAGGATAAGGGGTCCGAAAGAGTTTTGGGGTTAGAGAGAAGTGATCTTGAGGTTTGCTCGTGAAATTTATGCAATTGTTGTATGAATTTAATCACATAAAACCCATTCTTGATCTAACTCTCTATTAGAGCATCTACTTGAACTCATCTAGTTCGGCGCTCTAACCACCCTTACACATTGTTTCTTCTTCATCTTTGCATGTTCTTGAGTTATCAAGGAAGGGTTTAGTGTTTACAACAACCCAAACAAGGAGAAGAATCAAGAAAGGAGGAGAATCAAAAAGTACATGCAACATTATACCATGTTTATATAATCTGTTTATATATGGATTTGAAATTCTGGCTTCTTTTGATGTCATCGGTGTCGGAATTTAGATTCCGTCACTTTCGCTGCTTTATTGTGCATGTTGTGTATGAATCTATGTCTCCTCCCTTACTGAAACCATTTCAATTGTTAATTTAAGTAGATTTATAGAGCAAACACTTTGATTAAACTATTGATTGAAGATATTAAAAAAAAAAGAATTTTGAAATAATAATATAAGGAAAAATATGAACTTGAAGAGGAAGAAATAATGTCATATGATAAAGATTAATGGAATCTTTGGTGTAAGGTCTTCAAATAATAGAGTTTGTCAATTTGTATACCCTAAAATCTAGAATGCAAGAGGATGTCTTCCTTCAAGCTGAGAGCCTTGAGATCGGTATGCTAGAGTACTTTTGTAATCAAATACTAGGGATGGTTCCTCTCTTTAAGTCTCGTTACTTGTAAAACAACAACTGCAAGATCAACTTGAGAATTATGCACCACATTTTATGATTAAAATGAATAAAAGGTTCTTTCTTATAGAATTAAAAGACAAGTTCAAGATGAGGTATCTCACTTCATTCATGTTATTATATTTTGACTTGATTTTCATTTCTCCAAGAATATTACTTTTGAGGTTTTGATTTTAAAGAGGTTACTTTATCAAAGGGCATGTGAAATTATTAATTAATAATGTAAAAATAAGGGTCACATGAAAATTATTATAAAAAAAACCAGAGGAGAGAGTTGTAAAACTTCCAGAGAATGAAAATTAATATTCATCTCATTCAAAGAAAAATAAAATTAAAACTTTAGGGTTTGTAACCCTTTCGGTTCATTTTCTTTCCTATTGAAGTCTCACTTAATTTTAGTAATAATGAGCATCTATAATATAGAAACTAATAAGTGAATTTTAACACAAAAGGCCTTTATTTATAAATTTATAACAATACATTAGTTGGGTATTTACATTTTAATTAAGATTTAAAAAAATAAGACCAGAAAATGTGATGATTCTGTGTAAAGAACCAAGAGTGAACTCTTGATTGGTTGATTTTCCTATTAAAAGAGTAGTAGGTTCTTTAACATATTGAAGGTCTTTTTTTTCTTTTGATATTTGGACCACACTAAACTTGAACCGTATAAATGAAGGGTATGTAATATAAAGATAAACCGCATAAATTATTTTTGGTAATTCACTAAGATGAGGCTTTGCATGAAGTATATATATGAACTTTGAGCATGGTCTTGTGCAATCTGCAGGGACTGGTAGATTCGTATAACTCTTGTTTTGTTTGCATGTCCTAGGATTATTTAGTCTTCCTTTTGGACTGTAGCTATATGTTACCTTGAAGGATAAGACTACTACTTTCCTTTCAAACTCTCCAAGTCTTAACAAAATCGAGAAGCAAAAGAAGCTTGGATGGACATTGTGATGTTGCTTCTTTGAAGCGTTGTTAAATCTTGAAAGGTGTATAGTATACATATACCTTTCGATTTCTCTCTATATATATATATGTATGTATGTATGTATGAAACCAAATATAAGTGCATGGCTGTAAAGATGATTTTAATACCCTACTAGAGAACCATGCATGTGAACAGCCCCATAATAAATGACGTCTGCTATTACTGTCTCATGCGATCAATTACTTGTTTACGCAGCTTTTTTTGCATTATACTCCTTCCTTCCTAAAAGTAATGGCTGCAGAAGCACGTATACACACAAAGAGTCGTGCCATATACAGGCAGCTCGTGTTCCGTGTGCTCCATGGTAAGAAAAGAAAGCTCGGTTCAAAAATTTTACACATTGCTGTTAATCTGAACTTGCCACCTTTTATTTACTCTTCATTTTCTTTATTCCTCATTTTTTTTCCTTTTGCATAAGAGAACATAGGACTCCACAAAGGTTTCACTTTTAAATGAAAAAGAAAACCCTCAATATTCTCAAGCTACCAATAAATTGCAGGCTTATTTGCATTCTTGAGGGTTTTGAACTCAGAACATATACATATTAAGAGTAGGGTAGAACAAGGTAGTTTTAAGCAAACCTGTTAAGGAATTGTATCAAAAACAGTAATAACATGATTTAAAGGGACCATACTTGATAGGTGTGGAGGTATTACAGATTCCATTCTCATATATTTGACATTATCATTCGCAATCGATATGCATTAGTGGTTAATCCCATTTTTTCATTGCAACAGTAACATCGATCTAAACCCAAGAATTAAAACTAAAAATGACTAAGATACAAACTTGATCAGCTTACTTATCCACACTAATGTATGGTGATAGTATGCTTTCTTATAAACTAATGCAAGAGAAGTATATAGTGTATCTTACTTGTATCAGAAAATCCATTCACGAGAAGCAATTCCGAGAGATTCTGGAATCTTTTACCAAGTGGTGAGGTATGAAGATGGGGTTTGAAACAATCTTTTTGCGTAGTACCATCTCACGGAATTAACATGCAAAATCCAACGATGAGACTCTTCAAGAGTTGACATTGTACTTGTTATGGTGGTCATCATTACTGCTTTGAAAATGGACGGGCCCTGGGTTCAGATTGAACGGAAAGGTTTTCGCAGATGATGAGCTCATTGCATGAGACCCTGATATTCTATGTTGTGAAGGACTTGAACCTAGTAACTGAAAATGGTTGATTTCTCTCGAGTTCCCAATGGTAGCATTCCCATAAGGATTAAAGGGTGAAAAGAGTGTTGACATAGTTGCAGGTGGACAGAAAAGTAATTGAGAACCAGCCGACAGAGAGAGTGATGATGGAAATGGAACAGTATTGCTGTTCAGGGAAATTTCAGGATGGGATACAACTCCGTGGGTTCCAAATTGAGGGAAAGATAAATTGGAAGCATCTATATGATGGTAGGAGTTAAAAGGCATGGAACTGTTTAGCAACGAAGGCAAAGAGGAGTGAACTGCTAGGGGAAAGAACCTTTGAGCTTGTCCAGTACTGCTACTGTAATTGCAAATCCCACCTTGATATTGAGGATCATTTGTTTCAATCCACTTTCCTTTCTGATCGGTAATGGACTCATCTTCCTTACTTTTTGCTCTTAATGAAGCTTCAATATTCCAGTACTTTGATCTCTCCAACGTATTTTGTTCCTCTCTATCAGGACTATTATCAATCTTTATCCCTAAAGAATGAAACCCTCCATCCTTAGCGTATGAAGCATTTATGTCAAATAATGGAGGAATAGAAGATTGATCAGAAGCTCTTAACTGGTGAGGAACTAGCATCTGCTGATGGAGCTGACCAAACCCTTGCGGAAATTGCAGTGGTGGGAGCTTGTCGATATCGGTTTTTGTTGCATCAATTAGCCAATCTATGACCTTACTAGGCTGAGCGAGACCAAGCCTGTCTTGAAGATCATATAACTGAATTGCTGTTGGTACAGAAAGCCTGATTCTTCTGTCCCTCAATCCTCTTATGGTGCAAACCTTGCTGTGTCTGTCTTTTCCTCCACAAGAACGAGACGCACGTACAATTCTTGGATTTCTAAAGGCTGACCAATGTCTTGAAGTGGACGCTGCCTTGGAGTATTTGCTGCCATCATCTCCCTCTCTCTTTCCTTGAAAATCATTTTCTCTTGAATTCATAATCATGTTCTTAACACTTCCATTGTTGAGCTGCAATGTAAAAGCTGTAACAGGATGATAAGATTTGATTAGTTTATTCGTTCCAAGTCTTCTAAATTTTCATTTTTGGAGTTTACTAGGTCGTACTGTCTGAGCAATCGCTTTTGCTTTTGGCAACTGCTTTCAAGATAAGGAAAAGAAACATTAGTTCATGAACTCAATCTTGTACATCATATGCAACTAATCTAAAGATCATGAAGCTGAATACAGACTCCCAGCTTCCAATAAATATGCAAATTGTAAAGAACTCATGAGAAAGCCAAACAAATCGACAATCAGACAAGTCAGATCTGAGCAAATAAGTTCCGTATCTGAATTTGAACTTGACAACTTGAAAAGGACTTCTGATGCACTGGTTAACTTGAAATTTAGGTTCACCTGAATCTAGGTTCGAACAGAAAGCAGATTTCTTTTGAAGTAACCTAGTTTGTGACTTGTAAAGCTTAAATTTGATGCAAAGAAGACGCAAATTTTTTGAGAATTCGACAAGCAAGTAGTAGAATTCTACTTTGAAATGGTTAACAACTTTCCCTTTCCCTTCTATCAGAAGAAGATGCATCATGTGCGAATTTTAACTTACATAAAGCAGAACATCGAAGCTTCTTTTTTCTGTACTTTCAGTGCTGGGCCTGGCCAAGAAGCAGGAAGAAGACTAGCAGTTAGAACAGGCACAAAGCACTGCTTGACCCCTTCTCAAAAATGCAGTCTTTAGTTTATCTTTGTTCTATGAAGACTGCATCAAATTTATTGATAATCAGTCAGCAAAAAACACAGTTCTTAAAAAGAAAGGTGCTGGAATTTAACTCCTCAGCGTTATATGGAATAAAGAGAAAAAGACAGGCAAACGCAAGACCCTATGCTCCCTGCGTATTATGACACGTCGAATTGGAATTTCATGAAATTGTTCTTACCACGTACTGAACAATCAACAGCTTAATAACTAAGCCTTGTTAGTCACCTGTGTAATTACCTTTCAGTGTGTCATATTACATTAGGTAGATGGTTGATTTCCCACGGGGACCATTCAACGTACATGCTAGAAAAAGAGAACAAGACCTCATGCTTTATTCACATCGGATAGCTTTATAATGCATGCCTAGCATAAACCAAAATGTAATAAGTAGATAAGTTATTGAACTCCAGAGTCCCATTATTGGATCTTCCCTCCTCCTCTTCAGATGAAATGTGCACATTTATGATACATAAACCGATCTATAAGCTTTATTTGAGTATAAGAAATGGTTTGTCTACGGCAGTAGGAACTTATTAGTTTCTAATTAATCGGAATTCAATTAGATAAGTCACTGGCAAGTGGTCTTAAAAAGTTGTGGTTTGATCAGCTGAGTTAGAGGATAGATAACTTAGCTTGCTTGTAGATGAGGGACCAATATACATAGGCTCTTTAAAGCATCTATAGTCAGCAGAACGCAGGACCACTCTCCCACTTACGGCAGAGAGATCTTGCCCAGCAGAAGATGAACTTAACATCCCAGAAACAAAATCCCAAATAGTTAGGACATTGACAAGTTATTATTTCGTGCTTCTGTGAGATTTGAAGGTCTTAATCTGATTCTTCTTTGTATAGTTCATACAGCCATAAGAAACAAATTTTGATTTCTCTCATGGACTGAGTTTAATTTACTGATTTAGGAAATTTTAGCCTAAATGTGATTGGAAATAGTAGGGTTGAACTGTTTGATATAATCTCTTTTCTTCATTTCTTTCTGTGCTTGATAGATCCTGCAGCAATACGAATGCAACCATCGAAAATGTAATATATACCGCAATGTTCTCTCCCTTTACTACTAATTCAGAGACCATGTTTTACAGCAACTACTCATTACAGCCTTAAACCTTAGAGCTTAAGCTGTTAAGAAAAGAAATTAGATGAATCTCTGTGCAACTCATGACTTTTTCAAGAAAACCCGAAAATGGCAATCTGTCGTACATTTCTTTTCCTGTTTTGACTTATATTCCGGCTGCCCTTTTGAAGCGTAACTAAATCAATCATTAGAAGTTCAAGGCTAACAAGGGTAAACTAACAAAGGGATGCCAAACCTGTAAAATATCAGAGGGAACTTTTGAACAAGATGATGCTAAACCTGTAAAATATCAGAGGGAAGTTCTAAACAAGATGATGCTGTACCTGAGACAGTCTGGTTTTTATCATTTGGTTACCCCAACAATCTAGTAACATTGAATCATCACCAAAACTATTGACGTCCAATTGTATGGAATGATGCGCACAGTAGCATGCATCGGTCAAAAGCTGAACCCTATTTTCGATTCTACCTCTACTCCCTACACTCGACCTCTACGAAATGGAACCATAAACCCTATCCGTCTCAACTCTGAAGATTCTGAACCCTAGATCACCCCCCAACTATGAAGAACAACCCATCACTTCTACAGATTAAAAAAAAAAGAGACAGACCCAGACCATTTTCTGTTAAGCTAACAAGGAAGTATGTTTTGTGTTCCTGTCTTCTTGAGTGTGCCTTTACCGGCTTCTTAAACATTGTCCACAGAATTTTGATTTCTTAACCCCAGAGACTGTCAGTTTAGTTTCTCACACTCTCCGGTGACTGTGTTGCAGGAAACAACGTATCCAAAAACAAACGAGGAGAATTTATTTGGCTCAATTTTTAGGGTTTGTTTATTCTTTAAAAGTATGCTTCTTGAGTTATCTCCTAGTCAGACTCTTACTGAGAAAGCAGAAAATGGTGTCAATCACGAGAAAGGGTGTTCTGATTACCATCTTTGCAGAAAAATAAATGGTCCCTCAGATCCAAAGACATGCACTACTGTTCTTTGTTCAGGGCAGCAATTATATCTTCTTGTACTAGAGTGGGGCGAATGAACGTTGAAACTTGTTATCCTTCCAGCTAAAGGGGAGTTCATGTAGTTTATCCACTTGAATTAAACATGTACAACTGTTTCATATTATGCACTTGTCAATACGCAGAAACTGATTTAGTGTATATCAAAATACATGTCTATGAATCTGGACCAGTCACAGTGAAGAAAAATCTTAAAATCAAAAGCCATTTGTTGTTTTCAGCACACAGAAAAGGACGGATTGAAGAAGATAAGGAAATCAATACTTGGAACAAAGTCATTCCTGTAAGGCCGTCTCTCAAAACAAAAGAACAACTGTAAGGAATTGGAGAGTCAAAAGAACAATTATAAGGAATTGTAGAGTCAAGTAATCACATTATGTCACCATCTGAGTAATTTAGTTAAGATTAATTATTTTCATTATGACCAGATATCAGACTCAAGGTAGGTATCATATTTTTGTAGAGTATCATGAAAGAAAAAGATAACAAGACTAATTTAAATGAACTCTTAAAAGAAATTAGTATGAGAGTCAAGTAAGATTTCTAATATCATAGGATTAATTGATATTTATCGCAAAACTAATGAAATTCATGAATAGGGTAAAAGAAATGGACATTCCTTAGTTAATTAATTTTTTTGAAAATTTGTATATTGTTTAATATTTTATAAAACTCATACTTTATGAAATAGACACGTATATTCCTTCTATTGTTAAAAATTTTAATAGAAGTGAAAGTCGTATTGCATATTAATTTCGTAAAAAATTGCCAAAAAGCTAATTAAAGAAATGTCTATTTTATTTAATGAAATATATATAGAAACTTTCTTCTAAAATATTGAATTATTAGAGTCTTTTAACATAAAGTGTCTTTTACTCGGTAAACTTAAATTATATCAATTTTCGGAGAAGCTTAACCTTGAAATAATTGAAACGAATAATACATTACATACATAATTTACTCATTTCTTCTACTTTTGATAGTTACCCAAGTAAGTTTTCCAAGTATATGTGTGATCTTGTATAATACTTCGTAAGAAGACCTCCAAAGTCAATCTTTTCAGTACTTCTCATTGTCCATTTTCTTTGGCTTTGCTTGTCTGCTTTATTTTTCCTCCAAATTTGGGTTACAATTTATGTACTTATATTTTGCTTCTATCTTCATTTTTGGCTTTGCTTGTTTGCTTTTTTTTCTGTTTCTGCTCTTTGCTTCTTAGGGTTGGTTTTTTTTTATAATAGTCAACATCTAGTAGCTTAGCCTTTTACTTCTTCTGATAAAATATAAATAATACCACCTAATATTAAGAAATTGTAGAGTTGCTTTGTAGGAATATTGCTTTATTCACACGATAGTGAGAACAAGTTGCTTACCTAGAGATTTGCCTTAATAATATAATATTTTGCAATTTTTTAATCACTTTTGTATTTTTTGGATACTTGAGTAATCTTATAGGCTTTTAGAGACTTGTTGCACTTGTCTTCTGTAACTGTTATTGGGTATTAGAGCAAGAGGGGTGGCATTGACTTAATTATGATGATAAAGCAAAGGCTAGTCCCTTCATGAGTCTTGGGTTTAGGAGAAAGAAAAATGTTGACAGATTAATTGCGGATGGTTATTAGAACCTCGAGACCTTTACATGGAAGTCATTAGAACTAATAGACATTTTAGACAAATATAAGATTCATATAACATACAATATCCAAGAGATAAAATGGATAGAAGCTAAAGTGAAAGAGATCAATGGGTTCAAATTTGGGTATTCAGGGGATTCAAGGCATCGGAATAGGGTAAGTATCTTAATCATCAAGGAACTCATACATCATGTTGTGAAGGTAAAAGGGACTAATGATAGGATTTTGTTCGTAAAGATTGTGGTGCAACGTATTGTTTTCAATGTGATGTGTGCTTATGTACCCCAAGTAGGGTTGGACAAATAACCTAAGTCTCATTTATAAGAAGAACTAAATTAGGTGATTCAATAGATTCTCCTTGACAAGAAAGTTACTTTAGGAGGAGCCTTTAATGGTCATATAGAAGCAACCTTATACGGATATCCATGGGCTCATAATGTTTTGGGTATGGAGATAGGATTAATAATGAGACTGCTTTGTTGCACTTCACAGTAGCACTTGAGTTGATGGTAGCCAACTTATTTTTTTGATAAAAACGAGCACTTGGTGACTTATAAGAGTATAACCACAAAGACTCAAATTGACTACTTTCTTGTAAGGTGAAGAGATTGACCTAGTTTTAAGAATTATAAGGTGATACCTAACATTTATTAACTCAGCATAGAGTTACAGATCTTATACTTAAGGGTTAGAGAAAGAAGAGAAGCGCTCAGAAATGTACTAGAGTCAGATGGCAAAACTTGAAAGGGGATACAATGGAACAAATTAAAGATAGAGTAATATATGGAGAAGAATGGAAATTTAAAGGATATTCTAACTAGAAGTGGGAGAGAGTAGCAACTCATTTAAGAAATACATATAAAGAGATAGATCTTGAGTGTTTCTAAAGGGCCTGTCAGTAGTAAGATGGAGTCTTGGTGGTAGAATGAAGTTTTACAAAATAAGGTTAAGATCAAGAAGGTTACTTATAAAGTTTTCGTGGATAGCGCCACAGAGGTAGAGAGGATAGTTTATAGAAAAAGTTACAAATTGGTAAAGAAAAATGCGAAAGAGATAGTCTCAAAAGGCATAAGTAGAACTTACAAGAAATTATATTAATGTTTAGAAGCTAAAAGTGAGAGATTTGGATCGAGTTTTTTGTATAAAAGATGAAGTAGGACAAGTGCTTGTGGCTGAAAATAACATCAAGAGAAGATGCCAAAGATACTTCTATAGCCTTTTTTATACAGGCGTAAAGGATAACATCTCTTTAGGTGATCTTAATATATTCAAGAGGTAACATAACTTTATTTGTTACTGACAAATCATAAGCCAAGCTTTTTAATATGATCCTCGAGTCAGTCAAAATGTCTGATGAGTGGAGACTTAATGTGTTAATTCCTCTATACAAGAACAAAGGAGATATACAAAGTAGTAATATCTATAGAGGCATCAAACTACTTTGTCACTCCATAAAGTTATGGGAGAAGATGATTGAGAAGAGAGCAAAAAATAGTGCATCTAACTTGGAGAACCAGTTTAGTTTTATGCTAGAAAAATCCACAATATAATTTATACATTTCTTTAGAAGATTAATGAAATATTACAGGAAAAGATAGCGTAACCTACATATAGTTTTTATTGACTTAAACAAGGCTTATAATAGGGTACCTAAGGAAATTATGTGAAGGTGTTTAGATGTTAAGGGAGTTCCAATGACTTATATACGGATTATTAGTGATATGTATGAAGTTGTAAAAACTAGAGTAAGGATGAAAGGAGGAGATGCAAAACATTTTTCTATAGATATCAGGCTACATCAAGGCTCCTGATTGAGCCCCTTTTTATCTATAGTAGCGATGGATGAGCTCACCAAGAACATCCAAGGGGAGTTGCCTTAGTGTATGTTGTTTGTTGATGTCATTATTTTAGTAGATGAGACAAAAGAAAGTGTCAATGTCAAGCTAAAACTTTAGAAAGATACGCTAGAGTCCAAGGGCTTTAAATTGAGTAGAAATAAGACTGAGTATTTAAAGAGTAACTTTTTAGGTCATATGGTGGCTTCCGATATGGAGGTCAAGATTAGTTCAAAAGTTACATCACAAAAAAAAGTTTTTTAAATATCTATGAAATATCATCCAAAGTAATGAAGAAATCGATGAAGACGCCGCTCACCGTGTTAGATCAAGGTGGCTTGAATGGAGGAGTGCATCAGGACTTTTATGTGACAAGAAGATAATGCTCAAGTTCAAAGGTACATTATGTCATTTAGTAATTAGGTCGACCATGCTCCATGGGCAAAGTGTTAGGTCATCAAATAAAAACATAGTCATAAGTTAATGGTGGTAGAGATGGGGATACTTTATTTGATGTTCAACCATTCGAAAAGAGATAAGGTCAAGAATATAATGATAAGAAACAAATTAAAGGTGGCTAATATCGAGAGAATATTAAGAGAGAAAAAGGCTTAAATGATTCAGACATATTAAGAGGAAACATCCTGATGCTCCAGTAAGAAGATTATACTTATAGATTGTAAGAAGAAAAGAGGAAAGCCTAAGAAAAATTGGAGTAAAATGATCAAGAATGATATGGCTTTATTAGAACTTACCGAAGACATAACCCTTAATAGGAAACTTTAGCGTAGTATGATACGAGTAAAAATCTCACTTAGAGAAGTCATTCTTTTTTTCATAATTATTTAGCCTAAACTCTTATTCTATAGTACTTCTCTAATAGTTAGTTAGCTTAACTATTTTCTTAACTAACCTAGCTGTCTTTCTCTTACAATAGCTTGTTTGTTTTATTTATTTATTTATTTATTTATCTTCCTTCTTGTTTGTGTATTTATTTACTTATTTTATCTTTTATTTTTTATACTTACATCTGTTCGTATTTACTTTTATTATTATTATTATCCTCTATTTTATTTTTATCTTTATTATTACTTTCATTATTATTATTATTATTATTATTATTATCATTATTATCATCATCATCATCATCATCATTATCATCATCATTATCAACAACAACAACAACATCAGCAGCAGTATCATCATCATCATCTCCATCATCGTCATCATTATTTATCTTTATTTATATTTATATTTTATCTTATATTTTTAGTCCTCACCTTGTTTTATCTGTATTGTGTTATTTATTATATTATTTTTATATCTTTATTTGTAAGTATTTAATTATATCTTGTTATATTATTATTGTTATTATTACTTTATATTTTATATTGTTTATATTATATGTAATTTTTATCTTTTTATTGTAGTTTTAATTTTTTTTCTTACAAACAGTTCTCAAAATTTTTTATATATTTTTCTTAGTGAATCTATCAGAAACAACATCTTTACTAATTAAGGATAAGATTGCATATTTCTATATTGCAAACAACTTCTACTAAGATATTATTGTTGTTAATTATTGTGCATACATAGCTAGTCTTAAATGAAAGGGAAGAAGATTGGCATGAATTCCACTCTTTTTAACTATAAAAAGGCTTGTTTCAAACACATAAATTGTAGATGACATAATGGAGAAAGCTGTAGGAAGTCAATGAAATTTAATGTCGCTTATTAGTTGGCATGTGGTGAAATTTGGTTACTCGACAGAAGAACGGTTGGCATTGAAATTTGGAGACAGGTTTTCCTTAACTGCAATTGGCACGAATTACATGCTTGGTTCAAAAGGGTTGGCAGTGGCCCTGCGCATTCATGCTAGTAATTGCCGTACAGATTCTTATCAAGCTCTCATAAATTTTGGAAGTAAGCACAGCACAATGGCTGGTATTTGTGCAATCTCGCAAATCCTGAGTTGGGTTTTGGAGCAAATCAATCAATTGTTTCCTACGTGTGTGTGTGTAACGCGTAGATAAGCCGTGTAACTTTCACAAACCACTAGCTGCCTCAAATATTGACCTGCAATGCACCCACTCTTAATTACTATCACCATCACCAACTACATGTTATATCACCAATCATCACCGTCACCAATTTATTGTGTCAGACAGAGACAGGGAGAGAAAAAGAGTGGAGGAAGGGAGATAGCCGGGGAGATTCTAATTCTCATTGTCTCATATGTTTATATTTATATATTATGTATACCAGTAATAGTAATAATGTAAGAAAAATCCAAGGGAAGATTGCTAAATGGAGAAGCATCCAATTTCCACACTCGTATTTCATGTCTCCCTCCGTTTTCTTCTTTTTGTCCGTTTCTCTTGTGATGCAGTTACTGGGACAGTGAGAGAGATCCCCCGAACCCTAGCAAAGATTTAATTTGTCAATAACAACAAAACATAGAAAGTCAACAACGCATCCTCCTCCACCCCTTTCTCATCTTCTTTGTGACTAGGCCGGCCGACCTCCGCATCCTATCCCTCCAATTTCCAAACAATACCTTCACGCGTACATACCATGCATCCACGCCATGTCATATTTTTGTAAATAAGAACCAATAAGGCTCTATATTATGTTGACAAACATAATTATCACTAGTTATAAAGCCTGCACCCTACTGCTTATCATCTTGATTGTAAATTTACTAGATATGCAATGATTATACACCTCTAATTTAAAGCTATTTGTATGGTCATTTGTGCTAAAAATAAGTTTTTTTAATGCACATCTTTAAAATTCTTTTTTTTTTCAGTAAATGCCAAGATTCACATCGATCAGCAATTATAATCGTACAAATAAGGGTTAATTTTCAACTATTTCACTAAAGTTTCAACTATTTCAGATTAGTAAAATCAACATAAATCAAATAGATGCAAAATAAATCTCTATCTGTGGAACGAATAAGTTCAAAAGATGAGCGAATTAAGGATACCCACTAAAAAGACTAATCCAACCCATAATGATATACCGGAAAAAACAACATTTTTGTTACTCAACCAACTATCAGGAGAACCAAAACAACAGGTACACTAACAAATAAGCCATTGTATTTTCTAATAGCTAGTATATATTTATTCTATTAATGCCAAAATATGTAAATTTGCTTTTGTATTAGTTGCAATTAAAGCAGTTTATGCAATGTAAATACTTCTATTTTCAAGGGATGAGTAAAAAGTCTGTTATCAGGAAATATAGTTTATAAAAAAAATTAAGGAAAGTTGTTACGTCTAAATTTTCATGTTCGATCATTTCTATGATAATAAAACATTTCTTATAAGTTAGTAACACTTTATATTGATTATTATGTAAAACAAAAGATTCACCAAAGAACTAGATTCAGTTAGAGAATTCATATAAGATAAACTGAAACGCAGAAAACATAGATGTTCTTAAGAGATGACTCGCTTCAACTCCTATGTGATGACTCTATATAGCTAGATATGCAGCTCATGACACATAAAAATATGCCGGATAAGATACTATCCGGTATCAGACCAAAAGTTCTGACAATACCAATATCTCGTGGCAAGTTAGCAACTCGTCATCATACTGAAGAATCGAAAAGACAATTACGACAGTTTCATGCCTCCAACCTAACACCCCAATACAGCTCAACCATATTTGCATAGAATTGCTTCAGGTGGAAATGTTCTACTACCCCGCTAAAGCTGAAAAAAAAATCCCCAGATCAAACTCACACATGATATTGCTTGATTTCAAACATATAATAGTATTCAGAATAGTTTCTTTATTCAAGTTTTCACAAAGCATGCAGCATCCATTTTTCTTCAAACCATTAATCAGAAGCCTTTCAAACCCTAGAAAATTAATTCAAGACTCAAAATCAGACACAGTCTTGACAAGAAAACAGAGGTGGAACACCCGCAAACCTGACAAACAAGAGGGATACATGGACCAAAAGCACTGTAAGTGTCGTTTTATCTGATTCCCAACATGATTTTTGCAGTTCGATGGATACAGCTACTTGCAGTAGGAATTGGTTAAACTGATACTAAATTGTTCAACTGTAATACCACAAAAGTTTACAGTGGTCACTTGAGCTTATAAGCATACATTCACATCCAGAAAATGTTGAAACAGACAACTACCTTATTGATCTAAAACACCAATTATCTTATTGCAGAACAATCAAGATCACATGCTGCAATAAATTGACCTGCACCTCTTTCAATGACAGCAAAGATAGGCTAGCGACAAAGATCGACAAATATAAATTTTGCAGCAATGCAGAAACACCTGATAACAAGCCAAACAGATTAAGATGTCAATAAGATAGTCAGCCAATAAAATTTAAATCTTGCTAAACAGATTTTAACTCAACTAGGGGATAAAATGACAAATAAGTTAAAAACACAAATGGGATCACTTTAGTTCAAATTCTATTTGACCATCAAGCTGTCAAAGTCCAGCAAGTAGAAAATAAAAAGGTGTTGCTCAGACAGTCTTCCTACCATTGTCCAGCTAAGAACCCTATTCAAAAGCAGCATTAGCTTATATTCAAGAACTGATATGCAGCATAATCAATGTCAGCCACAGTCATCAATCAATATGATAAAATGATTACTTTGATAAACTTGCTGCAGTCCAATTCTAATTAAAAGGCCATCACATAAGCAAGTCCTACACAGTTTGACGAAGGCCAAAAACCAAATGAAATAGCCGCAAGGATAAAAAGTCATTGCATGCAAAATGGAAAACAAGCCACCCTCAAACAGTAAAGGTATGGGCGCAATGGTCATGGTGAATTTTTCATAACTTGCTATTTTGGGCCAATCTTACATGGGCCCTTCAACTTAAAATGCCCAAGATATCTCTACTGCCTGCATTTGAGCAATCAGAGGCTCTCACCATTTTAATCAGAAGTACAGCTTGTATAATATCAATTTTCAGTGTATATGCAAAGTAAATTCACAAGATTTCACATACCTAATAACTCAGCTAAAACTAGAAGGAACACGAAAATATGGATTTTGTAATTTTGCATAAAAATATAGATTTCCCAAGCATCTATAATCTTCAACTGCCTTGAACCCTACTGATTAATTAACAAACAGAGCATTGGGAATAAAGCACTGAATATAGGCACCAGCATTCCTCCAGAGTTTTATCCTTGCATACGAGAATTGAGATCACACAAGTAAATATCAAAGACATCAAACAGCATAAGTTAACATTTCCAATGACATGAAATTAAAACCAGGTATACCTATGCTATAAATTTCAAGAAATCAACAGGACTAGTTAGTCTATAGGGCAAATTGACACTTAAATGGCAGAAGTTATATCCACAATTTCAACATACAGTTGTCCTAATTCAGCCTTCATTCAAATAAGCAGCAGCTGGCAGAGTGAACAGAGTTCTATGGGGAATGTGCGCATAACCAGGCCTAACATTCTACAACAGCTAGCAACCTAAAAAATGCTGGAAACGTCAAAACCTCTTATATAAATAACATTGCCACTCCAACTCTTCTACAAAACATTGCAGAGGCTCTGGATCTCCAATTCTTAGAACTTCAAAACATTCATATGCTCCATGTGATCAAAGCTACAAGCAAAGCTGATCTAAATTCCCAGGCACACACAACAGCAACACTATTAACCGCACCATATCCTAACTGCAAATGCCTAAATTTCCAGAGCAACAACCAAGATCCAATATCACATAAATATAACCAGCAAAAAAGGATCACAAATTCTTAGGTTAAATTTTCATTTCATTCCCTTATTTCAAATCCATCCAAAAAACCGAATTGACTACCTAAAACATAATTTGCAACCCACCTATGAGAAACCCACTAAATTATACAAATTAAAGGGAAATGACAGACAGAAGTCACTCCACCACCGTAAAAACAGCGAAAAATAAAATCCTTAACAAGAATCCAATCACAAAGACGAAACGTAAAAATCAAAAGAAGAAAAACATTGCAGTGACTAACGAATGAAATAACCAACCAAATCAACCCTGGTAACCGCCACCATGCGTATTCTGGTCCTCCTCGACGGTAGCAGTCAAATAAACGGGAGGGAAATCATTGGCATCGAAGGTCTTTTCCTTCATCATCAACTCAACGTCGGCCTTCTTCAAAATGGTGCGCTTAACGGGAGGCCTGTTACGGCGCTGGTCTCGAGTAAAGTACTTGATGTCATAGACGGTCTCGGGGTCCGATGTGGGGACGATAGCCGTCAGCTTAGGGGTCGCCGGACAGTGGGGCCGGTAATCTAGGGCCATGGGTAAGGCTGATCGGTACTCTGGGTCAGCGCAGGGTCCGGTGATCTCCCATGGCTTTTTGAAGAATCGCTTAAGGTTTTGGAAGAGAGAGGCGGAGGCGGAGGATGCTGGTTTCGCCATTTAGGGTTCCGGCCAAGCGAGTGAGAGATTTGGTGGAAGATGGGATGAGATGGAAGTGATTGGTTTTATTATATCTGGGTGAGCTGATCGGAAGAATTGTAGGGCTGGTTCGGAGGTGATCTTAAGATTTGAGGGAAATTTTGAGGTGAATTCGAGAATATAGAAAATTATATGAAAAACAAACACTTAATTATTAAAAAAATCAATTTTAATTCAATTTAAAAGTATTAATTAAAAAAATATCAAACTGATCAATTTTGTTATTACAAAAAGAAGTTCAAAAAGTAAAAATAAAATGTTCAAATTTTTTATTTTTTTCAATTATAGTCCGATGTTAATGTTTTCGTTAAGTTTGTTGACCTAAATTAGATTACGCAAACTTGACGATCTCACGTTTTGATTTCAGTTTTTTTCTTTGTTTTCAATTTATTCTCTTAATACCCTTACCCTTCGATATTTAAATTACGCAACCTTGACGTCTTCACACTGAGAACATCTGGAGATTAAACTGAAAACGAAAAGCTTATTGATGCATTATGCTGCAATACGATAGTAATTTGAGCGTCAGAAAACAAACAGAAAATAAAGAACTGAAAGTGTCAAGAGAACAAACAGATAATGAAAGACTAAGACTACGTAAATTGATTTAGGGATTCCATTTTTAACAACGACGTCATTTCATTAATCTTCATTTGTTGTGTTAATTTTAGTTGGCATGTAAGTCTTGCCTCTCGTTTCTCTCTCAAGAGTGCAAGTTTTGGTCCTACGCGTTTGTGCATGGTAAGTTTGTGCGAGAATTATTCTCTGATCTTTTCTGACATTGTTGTTCTATAGCATGGATTAGGACTTTCAGAATTTCTCTATCCGAGAGAAGGAAAATGCTGAGTTCGTGATTCCCACGGAAGACATCCAAAACGATGAGATCAATTATGATCTGTGTTTGCTGGGAAAACTGGTTGGAGAACGAGCGATTAACGCTGAGGCTTTGGAACGGACGTTGTTGAGTCTCTGGCGTCCTATGAGGGGAGCGTATATCAAACCAATGGAAGACAACAATCTATATATCATCCAGTTTTATCATCATATCGATATGAAAAAGATGTTAGCTGGAGGACCGTGGTCGTTCAACAAATGTATTTTGTTAGTTCACTAATGGAAGGAAGGGGAGAACCTTATACCATTAAAATTTAAAATAATAATTTTTACAAGTAAAAACTTTCGGAGCTAGTGGGGGCAAGTGCCCCCACTTACCCCACTGTGGCTCCGCCACTGGTTATGAGCATCTGCCTCTCATCTGCTATCTTTGTGGTATAATAGGACATTGTGAAACTAATTGTCTCAAGTTACTAGAAAGGCCGGAGGAGGAGATCTGTCGTGAATGGCCAGAGGAAATTCAGGCAGAGGTGCGGGCTCGGAATGCAAGGAGAAAGGTGCAATGGAAACGTGATCCGAGAAATGATTTTGGAGCTGATTTTGCTGCACAAAATCCGGATTTGAGATCTCCGCAATCTGTAGCTAAAAATCCTCACAAGATAGGTAATAATTTCTCTTTCTTTCCTAAGAAGTTAACGCTCAAATCCAATGCAGATTATGGTTCTCAATTGGGCCACAATTACCATGCACCCAGTGGAAGCTCAACTGAAAAAGCCTCGAATAATATCCCTGGATAGAATGATAAAGAAGCTGTGGTTATGGATATTGAGGAAAGTAAAAAATGCCCTAGACAAGGTAACAATGCAGACAGCTCTGTAGAGATGATGAACACGAGCGATTCAATTCTGCCTCAACTCCCATATCAAGTATCAACGGCCGGTCTTACTCAGCAGACCCGCCATGAACCATGAGTTATATAGCCTGGAACTGTGGTGGCTTAGGCAACCACAAGACAGTTTGAGCACTTAAGGACTTAGTTAAGTTTAATAAGCCTCGTATTCTCTTTTTAAGTGAAACTATTACGAACTCTGTTAAGATTGATGAAATAAAAACTTTGCTAAAGTATGATTTCTGTTTTTGTGTTGATCGGATTGGCCGAAGTGGTGGCCTGGCTATGTTCTAGATGCACGATGTTCTGCTACTGTCATAGGTTTCTCTAATAACCATATTTATTGGATCCCGAATTTTAAGTGGAATTTAGAAAATAAGAAATGATGTAAAATAAGTGTTTTAAATATGTATTGTGAAATAGATG
>JAOTBA010000007.1:11839406-11876223 GCA_025629845.1 Erythroxylum squamatum | reverse complement strand
TCGGGAAGGTCCCGGCAACAAAAATTTTTGTTTTCCGCACCTGGTACATGTGATGTACCTCCCGGGATTTTCCTACACTAGATTGGTTTCTGGTATTAAGAATCATAATATTTGTTTATATTACATGAAACATTTGAAAGGTGGTGGAATCACCATATTAAAAAGGCATTTAACTAAGATCAAAACGATATGGAGTCTTGTACAAAAGTTAGCGATGATATAAAATGACAAATGAAAACTTTGCTTGATAACTATTAAAATGAGAAAGACAAAAGGCAAAGACTGAACCACAAAATTGGTAGTGAAAATTCTTTTTGCGATGATCAGGATGATAGTGGCAATGTTGAAGGTGATATTCCTATCTAATAAGATGGGCTTAATGTAACTGATGTAAGGATGAGAAAAGGCATGTGCCTAACTTTTTTGCTTTGTGAATAACTCCTAGAGCTCAACCTTTAAGTCGCAATGCCTTACAATATAAAAAAGCAACTCATCATATAGACATTAAAGTGCCTCAATGGTGGTATGATGCAAGTGTATCATTAACTGCTACTTAGTCTTTTTTTTTACTATCTTATGGTGAATGTGATTGCCTTTTATGGTTCATAATATAAAACTCCTTCAATTGATGATTATAGAGGTAATCTTATGAGTAGCTTTGCATATGAAAAAAAATTGGATGAACAAGAATGACTTAGACAACTTACGAGTGTTCAATCATGTATAATGGTTAGACAAACAGAATATATGAGTCTATTATCAACTTTTTTATTTATTATACTAAGGGAATGTTATTTTAAAAGTCTATTAATGCATTAAGGCTTGTAAAAAATGATAATACTTTGTTGAAATATTTGAAGAAGTTGTGAATGAAATTAGGCCTAAAAACATTATACAATTCATCATTGAAAATGATTCTATTTATAAAGCAATTAGAAAAAGGTTACAAAGTATGGATAATTATTTTTATTGAATTTCTTGTGTTGCTTATTACATTGATTTAATGTTGAAAAATATGGGAGATACTAAAACTTTCCTATCATTGATGAAACTGTGTAGAAAGAAAGAAAAGTTACTAAGTTCATATATATTCATCTATAGGTTCATAATTTAATGAGAAAAGGGTTTACAAATGATAGGAATTTGTGTCATTATGCAATTACAAGATTTGTAACTAATTTCTTATCACTTCAATGTTTTGTTCAATTGAATAAGGAGCTAAGATAAATGTTTACAAGTGATATGTAGGTAGCATCTTAATATAGCAGGTTTAATGATGGAATGAAGGTTTCTAGAATTATACTTTAACTCATGAATTTTGATTCCAATGTCAATTTTTTATCAAAGCTTGGGAGCATTTAGCGAGAGTATTTCATTTGGTTGATAGTGATGAGAAGGCAACAGTGAGTTATTTTTATGATGCTATAAAGAGGGGGAAGAAAGCAACCAAGGGCAATCTAAAAAATAGGCCTTCCTTGTATACACATTATGTTGTAGTCATCAATGAAATATAGGAAAGGTAACGTTTCTCTCTGTTATTTGCTATTGGGGCATTTTTAATCCTAATGTCTATTTTAGACCAGGTTTTACAAAGAAAGTTAAAGTTAATAAGATAATGATATTAATTATCATAACAATTATTTCTCATAAGATAATTTAAGATCTCCATAGCTCACAAATGAAGGTATACAAAGACACATTTGGTGATTTTGAGATGCCCATTGCAATTTGTCAAAGAGACAAACTTAATTTAGGTATATATTTCTTCACTTTTATTACTTATTTGAAATTAACCATCACTTTATTTTGCTCGTAAGGTTACTTTTGTTGTCTTACAGTTGCTTAGTAGGGCCAATTCAAAACTAAAATTTCAAAATTATAATGGTTTGTAATTTGAATTTTGAGTCAATGTGTGAGTAGAACCGGGTGCTAAAGGAATTAGAACATATTTGAAGTAGATTGGAATATAAAACATTGAACGATATAGTCTTTTTTTGATACAACTTAAAGCTTCGAGAAATGTATATTATTTTCATTATTAAGTTGAATACAATTTCTTATAATTCTTTAATAATTGAATTTTATTTCTTTTGTAAGACTTTTAATAGAATAAGTAGATTTATAAATCTAATTTGACTTGATCATATCGATCTTTTAGCATGTTGATTTTACAAGGAACCAAGATTCATAGATAAGAGTGACTTGGCAGATAATCTTGTATGAGAAAGTATTAACACATCATTTGGTGCAATGAATTTGAATAATGATGATGATGAGATTGCTCTTGATAAAGATTTTGTACCAAATGAAAACTGTGATTAGTGTGATTTGAGCTGATGTTCCATTGAATGAAGTTATAGGTTTTCTTTTCTTTTTTCTTATTTCACTTGTATTTGATGTACATATTAAATTCTATATATGCTTATAAATATAGAACTTTTTAAGTATAAGTGTTTTTATTTTAAGTTTCACTTCTACTTTGTTATATTCCTCAAATTGAACTCTTATTGTAGTATTTATGGATTCATGAACCTACATTATTCTTACTATATAATATTTTGGTGTAGTTATGTAATGTAAATTATAACATTTTAGTTACTTTGTATTATTCTTAATTTTATATATGTATGGTAATTAAATAATCTTTTTCTTATATTAATTGTGGTTATTGTTTAGACGTGAGACATGTAAAAAGTAATATTAATAAAAATAAAGAGATTATTTTTCCTTAAAATCTATATTATTATGATTTTTAGGATAAGGTTGAGGTAAAATTCAAAATTATGTAGTACATACAATATATCAAGTGATTATTTTGCAATTTTATAAAATTTATGAAATATTTTATAATTTTAAAACATTATTCAAAATAGTACCCATTATTAATCAAAGTCAGTACTGTACCGTATTAGAATCAAAACTATACAATACTATAATATTGCTTAAAAGTATATGTATGCAAACACTATCGCCACAGTTAAGCTTAACAAAGCTGTCACGTCTAAGATTCTTTATACTGTAGATAATGCCAATTTAAACCAAGTTTCTGTTAAGTAATTGATTTTTTAGTCGTAATTATCCATTAACGGCAGTGTGAACATATGTAGTTATATTAAATTAGATAAACCATTCTACGCGTGAGAAACCTTATCCAAATGACACATTGATGGTTCCATAATAATATGCTCATTTAGTTGGATGGTGACTTTGTGTTTTTTTACTTCAAGGGCCAATAACTATACACATTTCTTTAGACAATTATTCCATATTTGATCTCAAGTTTTAAGAACATCACCCAACAGGTCGTTAGCACGGTTGCTAGGCATCATCGGTGAGTAAAACAACCCATTGGCACGGTCACTAGGCACATTTAGTGGAAAAATAGCCCGTTGGCACGGTCGCTGGGCATCTTCGGTGGAAAAAATAGCCCGTTAGTACAGTCGCTCGGCACCTTCGGTAGGAAAAACAGCCCGTTGGCGCACCTTTGGTAGGCAAAACAGCCCGTTGGCACGGTCGCTAGGCATCTTCGGTGGGAAAAACAACCCGTTGACACGGTTGCTAGGCACCTTCGGTGATCGCGTTAGTGGAGTGGGGAACATGATATCAAAAAGTTTTGTGTTCAAATTCTCCTACCTACGTTCTCTCGATTGAGCTTGTCGTACATGGCTTATCTAATGCGGAGTACCCAATTAGCGTGATTTGCAGGCTATTGCGCCAATTCAGAAGTTTACCTAGTGCGCATCCAAAACTTAGCAGCTACGAGTTACTCTATCTAAAAAAAAACCCGCAAATAATACTTTTCATAATTAATAATAATATATGATCCTTTATATTAAAATAATCGCTAATTAATTACATACATCACTTAAATAATGGATCTTTTTCATTATCTTTAAATTAATTAAATAATGTAGTTAAAAAACGTGATTTATAATGTCAATACACTACGCAGTCACCAAACTAGAGCATAACTAAAAAAAAACATCACAACATCTACTCTCTCTCGCTGTCAGGATTCTGGTCTGTCCTTGTGTTCTCTTAATTCTCGCGTGCTGACGCTCCCTTCTCTTGCAGATCTCTCTGTACAGCTCTACCTCTACGCCTAAATCACACACCAAGCAGGTATTTTTTTTTCCCAATTATTCATGACACTTTCAACATTCGTTTCTACTTTATTTATTTGCTTTTGCTTTTTGTCCGTTTCTTTTGATCTGTTATTCTGTTGGTACTCTGCTGTCTGACTGATCCGTCCAGCTATACCATGTTTGAGGTCAATTCCTTCCTTGATTTTGCACCTTGGGTCCATTTCAGGCCAGGGTTCTTATGGGGTTTTCCTGTTGTGTTTTGTAGACTCCTGGTTTTGCCTTGAATAAATCACTGTAGCTAAATATCTGAGCTTTCTCTTTTTGTTTGTTTCTTTCTCTTTGCACTTTGATTCTTGGTCTGTCTCGCTTTGTAATTAGCTCCCTATTGCTCATTTGTTGGCCTTTTTGAACTGTACTTCTTTTCTTTTTTCTTTTTGGTTCATGTTTTTGCCTGGGGTGATTTCATTTGGAAAAAGTTTTAATCTATTATCATCTTGCCTTATGCTTTGTTTTACATAGAATGCGATGAGTTTCTCGATCTAAGCTTCTTAAGATGTAAGTTTTAGTGTAGTTTTGATTCTTGTTGGCGTGGATTCCACAGTTAGTCGGTTAGCTGTCAAAAGCTTTTCATTGAATGTTTCTCAAAGTCAAATATTATTATTTCTGCGACTTCTGCTTCTTCTTCTTTAGGACTGGAGGGCGTAGACACTGGACAGAATACGCATTTGTACTAGAATATTATAATCTTTTCGGGATAATCATTTTTGGTCCTTCTGCTCATGCCAGTTTCCTTTTGTTCCTCCTTTACTTTTGGATTAATTACATCAAATCCCCTTGCAGTTTCAGTATTTTTCAAAAGTATTCTTGTAATTTGAATTTAAAAATCAGTTATTTGATAATTAGTCAGATAAAAACATTTTATTCAACATTTTGTTATACTGATACAATTAATCTTCTCACACTTTTACAAAATCTCATAGTAAAACACTGGGAAAAAGAATTTATCTGTGTTATGCACGTGGCAAAAAATGTATGTAATTTATTCATGTAGCTTAATCAATTCATTAAATGCACAGCTTAGTTTTGTTGGCATATCTTAATGATGTCTGTCTATATTATTCCTTTACTGACATTGGATTTTAATGGTAGATGGCAATGCAGGAAACTTCTCCTGCTCCAGCTCCAGCTCCAGCTCCTCTCCATGCTCCTAGTGCTGCAGTTGTTGGAAATGCCTTTGTGCAGCAGTATTACCATATTCTTCACTTTTCTCCTGGATTGGTGCATAGGTTTTATCAGGATTCAAGCCTACTCAGCCGACCAGATGCAGGTGGTCTTATGGAAACTGTGACTACCATGCAAGTAAGTTATTAGAATATTTTGAATAGTAGACACATAAATTCACCTTAAAATCATGAGATATGGCACATTTATTGATTCACAAAGTACCTTATAGTATTCACAGCGTAAATCATGTAATTATTTATTAGTTGGAATGTTTTGGAGACAGTCCATCTAATGGTCATTTGGTGTGAGTGGATGCGAACATTTTAATTTAATAGGGAGGAAAATGGCACGGTGGGCTTGTTCAGTTGAAAAATTTGAACATGAATTGTTTTCTAGTTGTCACCATCCCTTTTATGGAAGGAAATAAATTATTCTATGACTTAATATCTTTGCTATCATTCTGTGAGATTTGGTTATCTCTATTATGTTGGAATGGATCCATTGGCATAGGGATTTTTTTTAATCTTTAGGCAATATGGTGTGTCACACTCGGTCAAATGTGATAATACCCTTGGTTAATGATGATGGGCTAGCTCAAATTTTATTGAGGAGTCCTATCTTATAAATGAAGCATTAGGCAATGATGTGTGTTTCTATTTTATTTTTAGAACATGAGAAGATTAAAATTAGCCACTTAGTGGTGTGTCCTACTCGCCATCCGATAAGAACTGTTGAGTTTCTTATGGGTTTAATCCTCTAGTTAATTTCTTCATGGTCTATTTCTAGCGATCATACTTTTACAAGTCCACCCATATACTTATGTATTTTACATGTTGTTCATTGGATGTTCACTTACGATCCTATAAGCCGCACAAAGGTAACTAGTAGATTTTATTTTCAAATAATTGGACAACTTTTCTGCATTGGTTAATCTTTGAGAATGGTTATTTGCTGATAATTATGAAACTGCGAGGGAAATTGACTCAATGAGCATAACTCTTTTGAGAATTGCATAATATGGGAGAGCTTCCTATCAATTATTGAATTTTTCTGTAGCTGTGATCTGCTTAACAGTATTTTGTTGGTTGATTTTATTAAAATTTCTGATATTCTTCTTCAAACTTGCTTTGAGCTCCATAGCAATGGCATGACAGCATCGGTGATTACAGTGCTTGTAAACCAAGAAATCAGCTGGTTGGTATTTAAAGAAACTAATACTTCATGTATATTTTTCTGGGACAATAATTTTTTAAGGTATTGAGGATTGATATAGGTTAACTTGCATTCTTGTTGTCATGGTATGTTGCTTTAGATGTCTTGTGGCAGTTTGTTAGTCATTATAAATTTGAATTGAGACTTTGGAATGACAGTTGTACATGGTTGTAGGTTGACATTTTCTTTTTTCATTATTTTTCACCTTGGAGCAGGCAATCAATGACAAGATTATTTCGTTGAATTATGGAGACTACACTGCTGAGATAAAAACTGCAGATGCTCAAGAGTCTTCTGGGCAAGGGGTGATTGTGCTTGTAACTGGGTGCTTGATTGGAAAGGACAATGTCAGAAAGAAATTCTCACAAACCTTCTTTCTTGCTCGGCAAGAAAAAGGCTACTTTGTGTTAAATGATGTGTTTAGGTTTGTTGAGGATACTGAATCATTGCCAAACAATTCTGCCATGGTTAATAGAATCCATGAGACAACTGCTCCTCCCACTTCCTTTCCTCCAGAAGAAGGTTGGTTCCATTTTTCAGAATACACAACTTTTTACTTCTCTCCGTCCATTTGTTCTCTTGTTTTATATTTCGCTGGAACATGCAAAGTTTTTAATTACTTTGAACATTCTGTCCAGAGCCCGGTCAGAGTTCAGATCAGGCTATAGTAGATCATCCTGCTTCCTTGGACGAGGAAGATCTTGATAATGTTGCTGAAGTTTGTGATCCTTCTGATAAGGAAGAAGGATCAGTTACTGAAGAAGATGTTATTGAACCCCCAGTTGATTTAGCCCAGAATGTAGTTGGTAGTAGTGATGATGCAGTGCCAGCAGCCCTAGAGGATGCTCCAAAAAAATCCTATGCTTCAATCGTATGTTAATGCTCTTCAACCCAATGTCCTTCTTACTCTTTACTTGTTTTTGGGTATTGCTTGACCAGAAATTTGAACAGGTGAAAGTGATGAAAGGTAACAAACCATCTAATCCATTGTATGTACCTACCAATAATGTGAGTCCATCATCTGCAAACTCTGAGCAGCAGTTACTCAACTCTGCAAAAACTGCTTCTGCAACAAAGGCTTGGGCTCCGGCCGGTGGCATTGTAGCTGAAAGTGGAGACGTATCTGAAGAAGGTGCATTCTTATCACAAGTGATAGATTGTTGAACTTCCACTTGAATTTACATGTCCATGTTCACTTGTTGCCAACCTTGTTTCCAGTTTTGGATGTTGATTTAGTGATGCAAAACTGTTTTGCCGGTCATCCTTAAGTTTATATCTTGGTTCCACTGTCCCACCAGGGCTTAAATCTTAGTACCAGATGGTGCTGGAGAGTCTCTTTTATGGGATTGGGTTTTGGGTGTTCTGTGGCAAGAGGTGGAGAGAATGCAATATAAAATGTTTTGACGTTTTTACCTATATTCTCTGTAAACTATGCTTGTTACAGCTGAAGGTCACTCCATATATGTGCGCAATCTGCCTTATAATGCGACGACTGCACAACTTGATGAGACATTTAGAAGATTTGGACCAATTAAGCATGAGGGCATCCAAGTCAGAAGTCGTAAGGTCTGGTATGCATATCATTATGCTTTTTTCTTTATCGAAGCATTTATTTGATGTTTATATTAATCTCCCATTGTCTACAGCAAGGATTCTGTTTTGGGTTTGTTGAATTCGAAACATTGAGTTCTATGCTTAGTGCACTTGAGGTACTCTTCAATACTTTTGTATTACACTTATTAAAACTTGTTCTCCTTGTCTTGTTTCATTTCATTATTAGATCTGCTTCTACTTAATGGTCGCTTGATTTATCACGTGGTTATCTTAGTGGAGTTCTGCATTATTGTTTGAAAATACAATCTTGTTCCTGTACGGATGGGAAAATGAAATTTTCACACTAAATTTACTATACTGCATCTGTTTTAACTATAGATGCATAAGATATTATTTAAGAGTCTAATTCTCAAGACTGGAAATTAAAGAGAGAAAAAAGAGATGGCAATCATATGATTTTTTTTCCCATTTAAGATCAACATGAAAGGTTTAATCCTGCGTGTATATTTACCAAAAACTGAAGCATATTTACCTTCTTCGAATTTTTCATGTGGACCCTAAAAGGAAACTCCTAAGACAATATAGCTGAAAATTTATATGAGATATAGTTAGATTTATTGAATCATTGTATATTACCCTATTTAGTTTGTTCTTCCAAATCAGTGTGTGCTAGAACTTTTAAATTTTGGAACTTGATTTCAGGATTTCAAATGTTATTTTTTCTGTTTCTTTTAGAAATTGAAACAAAAAATCCATGTTAACAATTAAACCTTTCTTAGCATTTAATAAGTTCTTAGCTACGGATGAGATGGTTCATAATAAGTTGGAGCAAACCCATGATTTATAGTCCAACTTGTGGTGCAGTATTGTAGATTTAGTATTGTCATGTTATGTCTCCTCTATAATTCTATATTTGAAGATTTTGAAATATTAGTATGAGCATGTATTGCCCTATTATTATGAATAGATTGGCTGAAACTTAATTGGAAATAAGTCATTCAGTTGTCTATTTTTCTCTTGAACATAGTTGATGAAATAACTCAGGAAAATCATCTTCACTAGCAGGCAGAGGCAGTTTAATTATGTAATAACACTGCAATAGGCTAGCTACTTGAAGTGCTGCTATCTCCCTGTTTCTCTCATGCATCCAATATCATTATGCTTTGTTCTTTTCCCCAACGATGCCCATTCCTTTTATTTGGAGAGCAGTATTAGATTTTGGACATGCATTGTGTGTTAACTTAGTCACAGACTTCTTATGTGAAGTACTAGCATGGTTATGTGAAAACTAAATTCCAGGCCTCGCCAATCAGCATCGGGGATCATGTAGCTGTTGTTGAGGAAAAGAGAACTAGTACCCGAGGTGCGTCAAATTTATTCTTTAGTAACTTGATCAATTCAAATTGTTGTGTTTGAGGGCATAGCTATTCCAATATTATGCGTTCAATGTATAACAGAAAGTCAGAATACTGCTGGTTTTTGCAGTTAGCGGCAGTGGCAGAGGAAGGTATCCTTCAGGAAGAAGCAGGTTTCGGAGTGATAGTTTCAAGAGTCGTGGAATCTCAGGCAGTGGTAGAGGATATGGTAAGAATGAATTCAGAAATCAAGCTGAGTTTTCAGGGCGAGCCAGGGGTTCAGGTGGCCGTGATGGAGGCGGAGAAGATCATCTATGGAGTAATCAAAATGGAAGCAAAAGGGGAGGGCGTCAAGGTGGGGCAAAAGGTAGTTATGTCCCTGCTTGACCATAGGCAACCGAAATTGCACAGATGATTTTTGACAGTAGAAATGAGGGTACCAAGGCATTAGAGATTCTTGCTCACGTTTAAGTTGCAATTACTCGACGAAAATCCCAGTCTTTTTCTTTTTTTTCTTTCTTTTTGGTTATGTCCATCTGAGCTTCTCATAAATTACGTGACCAATGTTTTTTTTTTTAAGCATAATCATGTAACTATTCATGGAAGTTGTGTAATTTATTCAATGTACCTCTTTCACGCACACACTCGAGAATTAGAGTAACTCATAGAATGCCTTGGAAGAAATTAAATTGAATGGTCTAAGTTTGGTTCGAAGAAAACAGAAGTGACAGATATCATGGTAGGGAAGGGAAGGTAAATCATGACTAGGGACATGTCGCGTGATAAGATAAGATGATAAAACTTGGTAGAATGAATGTGCTCCATATTCCCATTCAAGAGCAATATCTGCAAGTTGGATACAAACTTTGATGCAGAACAAGCTGGTGAAGCTGACCCAAAGTAGAGAAGCCACAGTGCAGAGCAATCTGCCAGGGATAACCAAGTAGGCATAGAAGGATCCAAAAGAGATCCCCAGGAGCTCCAGGGTGGGACAACCCGCTCTGTTTCCTTTGACAGGAGGCTTAGATTCTCTGTACTTTGAGACAGACAGATCAAACATCTCCGGTGCTGATAGGATGCCAGCTTCCTCAACTTCGGTTAGTAACTTCAGCTGCTCCAACCTAGCTATGAGCTTCATTGGAACTGCGATTTTGGACCCTGCTCTCCAACGGGAAAGACACTCGAGTTCTGCAGTTATGAAGCACATTAAAACCATTGCGTTTCTGACATTAAATCCAAAAATCTAACTTCATTGGTCACTCGTAAGTATTTCAGAAAATTCAGAAACAACTTATGACACACCAATTTGTCCCCATTTCGCCCGAATTCTCTTTGGAAACCTACATAAGCTAAAAATATCCACTTTACTTTGACTCATAGTCAAGAACGAAATCTCTGCCTATAAAAGGAGCCTAATCTGAACATCAAACTGTCAGGGAAGTGGAGATTGAGTTGCAGTTTTCTTTCTAAAGTATCATACAACAAACCTTTTCAGAGCTAACAGTACTTCTGGCAGCTGATGGCAATGGTTTCTGCGGTGGCCGCGGACTTGACAAAGAGATGAAAATGTTGGAGAACTCTCTGCTACGGCCTTCATTCTCTTAGAAGAACAGAAGGTCAATGGGACAGTTCTGGTGCCACCAAAAGCTATTGTTTCCATCTTTCTCTCCAAAACATCTATATCTACACCAAAAGATTGAAGGATTGATAACACTTAGAACCTGGAATTTTGTCTTGTGGGATGGGTTCGACGTGGCAGTGCATGCTTGATCATTCAAGAGAAGAACTCTTTGTATGTTGAAGACAAGAGCAACGAAACACAGTAACAGATGCCAATCTATCTTAACAATTTTATCAAAATCCTTTTTACTTTAACCTTTTCATCAAACCTCACTCATGACCTTATTATACTCAACACTTTTGACAGAGAATCTCAACAACCCTACCACTTCACTCTTCTAGAAGACAGTAACACTCCAGCATAAAACAATGATAGAACTGAATCAGTTCATAAATTGCTCATGAAGATCTTATCCTCTTATGAAACAATGGAGTTAGGAAGATCCACCTCTCTCATCAATCCATTCACATCAAAGCATTGTGCCATGGTCATGGTTAGACCAATTGATACTCTAGACAGGCATATGTTACCTTATTCTCACCCCCTGGTTTATACTCAATCTCAAGATCAAATCCTAACAACGTAGTTATCACTTCTGATGCTCATTTAACACTAACTGCTACTCTAAAAGATGTTTAAGAATGTTTTGATGAGTTCAAATTAGAAATTCCCTTCCTAACAAATAGTGCCACCACTTTTGAATAGCAAATACTACGGTCTTGAGTTCATACTAGCACAGTGACATAAACCTTGCTCACCTCTTGAGTTCATATTAGCAGTCTTACTACTTCTGCTTCATAGGCTGAGCTTATAACAAAGCTCCCTTTCTCAATCCTCTCAGCAGACTCCTTTACATTTAAAAGCCTATCACAGTCCATCTTCATCAATTCACTCTTAACCTTCTCCTCTAATGTGTTAATAAACACTGCCACTAGGGTGTCATCATCCCGGTGCTTCAACAAAACAACAAAGGTTTTAAAGTCTTTTCTGTACTGGACAACTGACAATATTGACAGGAGTGACAAGAGTTGTTATTGTAAGGTCTCCTTTGTTTTGTTTCGGTAAGAAATGAGGCAAGAGTTGATTCTTCAATTCTCCCACAGACGCAGGGTGATTCTCCTCCTGCTATAATTAAACTAACAACATGCCACCAGGACATGAGTCCAGATCCTCTGTCCAATTTTATGGTGTCTTATTCTGTCCTATGAATCTCAGCCATTCATTTATGTGAGCTCCGCGTGGATCTCGCATAAATAAATGCGGGACCCGCATAAATGAATGGCTAAAATTCATAGGACAGAATAAGACACCATAAAACTGGATAGAGGATCTTGTCACCCAAGACATACTTCAATTTTGTTTAATCTTTAACTGATTTTATGACAGTCTAATGTCGGTTGAAACTTTTATACCGATTTTATTTGTGTCATCAACACTTGATTATATAATGTAGATAGTTGTACTCAATGTTTTAAAAATTAGAGCAAAAGTTAAATTGATAGGACAAAAGATTTAATGGTTAAAAAGTTCTACTGACATTAAACTGTTGCAAAAAACTATTAAAGATTGAATAAAATTAAAGAATTTGAAATATAATTAAAAAAGAATATACTTATTTTAAAGTTTAATTAAAAAAAGAGATTGTTAAATGAAGATTAATTAATTTATTTTAATTTATAAAAATCGTATAATTTATAAAACTCAACCTATTAATTAAAAAACTTTTAACAACAAAAATTATTTAAATAAATAGAACAAAAAATTAATCGATTTAAAATTTTTACGACCAAATAATTTCAATTTTTTCAAATTTTTAATCATTGGTTGAAATTACGGCTGATTCAAAATTTCAAAATCCTCAGCAGGATTTTTATTGAGTATTGGAGTATTAGTGAAAGCTAAGGGTCCTTATGTAGACCGAAGGCTTAGCATAAACATAATAATATTTAATATCGATTTATTTTATTTTATATTATTTATTATTTTTGTTAACTATCAATAATATATTTAGTAGTTTAATGTAATATTAAATTAAGTATTTCATTTGAAATTTTATTTATTGATGCAATGTTGTTAAAAATAAGATGATTAATATCTTATTTTCATTTATTCTCGTTGGTTTTTAAAATAATAAATAAAATTATAAAATTGCTCATTGTTTTATTTATTTATCTTATTTATATCTCATTATTTAAATAACAAAATATAAATAATTTTTTTATATGAAATGATAATTTATTTTATTACAAATAACAATATATTAATTTATCATATTTTATTAATAATTAATAATAGATTAAATAGTTTAAGATGATAATAGATTAAGTTTGTCATTAAGATCTTATTACATTACGTAATCATATTAATAATGAGATGATAAAAGATAAACATTTTATCTTTATTTATAACTTATTTTTAAATTAATATTACATACTAAATATTATTATATTTTAATGTAAGTGACAATGTTTAAATATGATAAATCAATCTATTTGGATCATACCACTCATATGATTTTTTTTTCAAATATAATGTAATGTGGTTATTCATACTTGAATTGTTATCAAAATAATGCCGGTTTGATATAACCAATTAAAACGATATTGTTTTAATATGTAAGTTTTTAAATCGTTAAATTAAAATGATGTCATTTACGCTAGTTATACTCAATCAATGTCGTTTTAAAAAAAGATTATGAATCGATCGACCTTTTTGTGTTAAGTTTTAGACTAAATTTTTAAAATTGAGCTTAATTTAAAACCCGATTAAATCAATAAATCTGTTGACTTCTAATCAAGATAGATCGAGCTACAATTATCAATGTTAGTATCATATATCCTAAAAATACTAAATCAACAAACATGAACAGTAAAATTTAAGGGAGGGGTTGATTGGTTTCAGTCTCTCTATCATGTAGGAGTAAGGCTGCGTACTATCAGAATTTTTTAGACCCCATTTCACTGTAAAAGTTCGGACTGGATGTGATGACGACAACGACGACGACGATGATAAGAGTTTTAAAAAAAAATCTTAAAAAGTAAATTAAATTTTAATAGGTGTGACAATACTGAAGGAGCCCAAATAATAAGAAAATCAGACCAAGCTTTCAAGAAGGCCCAATTTCAAGAAGCCCAAACTGTACATAACCGGCTTTTCTCTTCGTATAACAAAATCGCTAAACCCTAAAACTAAAACCCTTCACTCCCAAATTAACCCTTGTTCTCTCCCTCTCGGTGCGTCAATGGCAGACACTACCATTGCTCTTGAGAAGCTTAAAGCTTTTTGGCATTCCCAAGTGCACGATGAAGAGAAATGGGCGCTCAATATGGTATCCTTCTCTCTCTTTCTCTGTAGCTACTAACAAAAACTTTTTGGTTTGCCCTCGTCTTTTGGGTTAGTTGGGAAATTATTCCATGGATTTCTTAACTTGTTTGTTCTGTTACTTAATCACCAAAATTGTTGTGATAGATTTTATGGGTCCTGTTGGTTGTGGTAGAGATGTCAACTTATAATCTGACAATTCTGCTCTGATCTTAGCTATGCGCGTTTTTGTTGTCCGAATAAACTGATGCTTACTTATAGAATTTCAAAAAAAAATGATGGAAAAACGGAGAAGACTGCGTTTGTTATTTCACATTAGAATATTGTTGGAATTGCTCGAAAATTGCTGAGGCTTTAATGGGAAAAGATGTGTCGATTCTTCAAATGTTCAACTGTCATTAAACATGTTTTAGTGATGTTTTTTTTAATGCATTGAGGTTGAGGTCTGAATACTAAGACCATTTCATTGAGGGTGGGGGCAACTATCATCCAAGCTATTGCTTGATGATTTTAGTAAAATATTTGTGCAATTAAGTGTTAGAATGACCAATTTCATCCAAGCTATTGCTTGATGGTTTTAGGTATTGCAAAATTCTATGTGCTACTTGTAAGTGGACTTCTTTAGGACTATGCAAAAACTGACTTACCATGCTTATGGCATAGGCTATATCAGGTCTGGTATGTTCCAAATAGATGAGTCATCCTATAAGTCGTTGATACATTTCCCTGTTGACTGGAACATCTTCATTTGCTTTTACCAGCTTAAGGTTTGGCCCCATGGATGTATTTGCAAGTTTGCATGCAGCTTTACCTGTCTCCTTGAGTAAATCAGTAACATACTTCTGTTGGAATATAAAAATTCCTTTTTTGGAGTGTGATACCTCAATTCCCAGAAAATACTTTAACCTTTCCAAAGTCTTAATCTCAAACTCCTTAGCTAAACAATTACTCAAGATCCGCTGCTCTATCTCATCATCTCTTGTTAGTATGATGTCATCTACATAGACTAGTAATACTGTTACATTCGGTGTGGCTGAATGCTTAATGAACAATGTGTGATCTCCTTGACTTTACTTATACTTGCAGGTTTCTCTGTGTTGCTAACGAATGCTGTTATCTTTTCCACTTCATCTTGATTGAAGCCCTTTGAGTCTTGCTTGTCTTCCTATTGGGATCTACTTGCAGCAACTTGCGCGTGTCCATTACCCTTTGATTGAGTCTTGGTTACTTCATCTGATGAAGCCACAATGATTGATCCACTCTCCTTGTTTTCTGTCATTGTCCTTCACTTCTATGTGCAGTCACTACTTAACAAAATTAATCAACGATGAAGGTTGACTGTTTGAATAAAATAACTTGGTGATGAAAGGCTGATTCAGAGACAAAAGAAAAGAATCTCAAAAGAAGAAGAGAACGACAATGAAGGCTCAACCCCCTATCCTTATTTTTCCCAGAAAAGTTCGAGCCTAAACCTCTAATACCATATCAGAATTTAGGGTTTTAAGTTATCTATTATTGATAGTTAATAGGCAATATATATACAAAGAGTACAACACAAATTAGGAAACTAATCCCCTAATCCCACTAAACTAGGAAACTGACTCTATCTGAAAATCCCTTAAATTTTGGGATCCTAACAATGCATATCTTATGCCCAATATTTACCTAAAACAGTATCTATTTTTCCGGATTCTCACACTCCCCCTCCCACATGGAAAGAATATATGGCCTTGAGCATGCATATATACTTAGTGAGTTACTCCTATTACCAATTGTTTTTAAAATGGAACCTCATTTGAGCTTGTATGTATTCAGTTTATTTGGGTTTAATCTTTCAAAATTTAACGTGGTATCAGAGCAGGTTGCTCTTGGGTTAATCGTCACCATCGCGACACGATAACCTATGTCACGTGTTGGGCCTTAAATTAGTGTACACGTGAGCGAAGTGTGCTAAAATATAAGTGGGAGTTTGTCCCACATGGAAAGAATATATGGCCTTGAGCATCATATAAGCCTAGTGAGTTACTTGTCTTATTACCAATTGGTTTTAAAACGGAACCTCATTTGGGCTTATATGTGTTCAGTTTATTTAAACTCAATCTTTCAAATTTTAACACCTTCACACATTCTGCTGTGTTTTCTTATTTTTTTTTGCCGTGAAACTTTTTTTGGACTATAAAAAGGCAGAAGAAAACAATTTACTATGCCACTTGTTTGTATCTCGAAGCAAGATGGGAAGTTGTTGTCAAACAATCAATTGAGCTATTTGCTGATTAATTCATTGATTAAGTTTGTTATTTTTGTTCATGTTCCTACATTAGGAAAATAATTGGCCTTTTTTGTTTCACGAGGAAATGGAGTGGTAGTGGAAAGCACCATGTTTTATTTGTGTATTCAGAGTTGTATCTTTGGAAATAGGCACAAACCTGGTTTTCCCCTTTTTAACGTCATGTTAGTTTGATGAGGCATTCAGTACCAGTGTACCATGCAGCACAATATCTTTTCATTTACTTCATCTTGATAGAAAATGAAATACAGTAGTGCTGATATGGTTAAACCTTAGTGAGACTTTGTTTCTTCTTTTGTATTGACAAATTCTCCTCTTTTCTTACAGAAATTGTTGCGTGCTGCTGGCCTTTTTGTGGGGTCTATTGTCTTGATGCGAGACTGCGGTCATCTCATGTTAATATGAGAGATGCATAAACTGCCTGCTGCTATCCTGTTGAGTTTTAGACAGTTGAGTTAGTATGCCTTAAGGTGTCTGGCGTGTTATATTGAAGTGAGATGCTTACTTTTTGGGGCACAATGAATCAGGGTCTCATTAAATGACAGGTTCATTAAATAACAGGTTTTCATGTTGCAATTTCGACAATCTTAGTCACTTCTGAACGTGAACATGTACTCCTTGATCCTTGGGAATGAATGAGACATATATGTGATAAATGGCTTCTCTTGCATGCATAGTTGTTTATAAATAGTGTCCAAGCTACTTCAGATTTATTGTTGATATACTTTAGGATTGATATAAGTGATGGGGAAGTCCTGCTTCTAATTGTTGTTTCAACAACCTTTTTAGTTTTTGAATCATATCTGCAATGCAGTATTCAATGATAAACTTAATACGAATTAATTATTGAGTTATGACGCAATCAAACCCCAACGAACAAAATGGTGTATCCGAGATTTATATCTATGAATTGAAAGGTTTGAATGATCCACTCACCAATCAGCTATTAGAACTAATAGGTCTTAATCGTTCATTTGAAAAAATGGGATCATGTAGATAGATGCTATAAATGAGCTTTAATCTTATTGGCGTGAATAATGCCTCATGCCAAGTGTAATTCTTTGATATCAACCAACTTCTCATCTGATCTTGATTGAGGGCGTTGAAACTGAAGTTGAATCGAGAATCCAAGAATGTTGCTTAAAATTTGTAGTTTCAACTACTAGTTTCATGAAGTACTATTAACTAAGCGGAAATTTTCATAGATGTTATCCTTAGGGTTGGCAATGAGGTGTCCTGATCCTGGCCCGAGTTTCTTTGTAAACTTGAGTTCCCGAGTCAGATTGGGGTAAGACTATTGAATTTGAAGCCTGAATGTTTTTGTTTTTTTATTGTAGACTCGAATTGGAATCCGGTAAAAGCAGATTTTATTTCTTAATTTTGGGTGGATCATGAATAAATTTGGATACCGGGTAGAAGATGATTGTTTCTGTTTTCGTGTACTATCCTGTGCCTGAAACGGGAATAGAGAAATTGATCCTGGCAGCTAAAGTTGAGTTTCGCGTACGATTACAAGTTTCTAGATTAGCGGCAATTGGAGTGTTTTCTTATAAACAAAGCAAAGGATTGAAGTAGGCATATTGAGAGAAGTAAAAGGATTGAGCAATATCTCTGTTGACTGTTGCATGAACAAAAACATGGATACAATTACAAAGTACAGAACATATATTTTTGAGAGTCGACTTCTGAAGCATACGATTTCGTTCTTTCCTTGTCTTGGTTTCTAATCAAATCCATGTTACTTGATTGTATAGATAAAGAAAAGGAAATTAGTCGTGCATTTCATGAAATACTTTTATTAAAAGTCAACGACAAAATACTGTACCTAAAACAAGTCCACGCGGAGCATACAAATAGTCTTTTTCTACCCCAAGATGACACAATTTCAGTCTATTAATTTGTCAACTTTCAAGTAACTCAAAGAGACAATAACATCAAGGATTCCAAAATTTGACAATACAGGTATCGACAAATGACAAGTTGAATCTTGTCTTAAATTTTTCGTCTTGGACAAGCTCACATGACCCTGTCCCCAACTCATTCATAAGTCAACCGAACAATTGTGGACTAAAAACATTTTCTTAAACGCGCAAGTAATGTCCTTCAGGTTGTGAAAGATCGACAGGTAAGAATCCTCTGGGCACAATACAATCTGTAACACTAGATACAGCCTCGAACTTGGATGACAACTTCATGGAATGCTAAGTAGAAAACTAGCTCGGGGGGAAAAGAGTTGGGAGGCTTTCTCATTGAAAAGGTGCTTTTACATTGAACAGACCGTATGGAAATAGACGGAGACCGAGCGTGGTGTTGCAGGAGAAGCTTCGCCAAGATCATGGCTTTAACATGTGGGTGCACGAATCATGTTCTTTCACTTCCTGGGTCTTTTCTGATTTGTGCATTGCTTGACTCCTAGGCTACGCTAGGCTAGTCTTGATGCACATTTATTTTCCTGCTTTGGTTTTCTCCTGTCTAACATTTATGTGTTTCTTCGTTTTCACCTGGATGCTTGTATGCTTCTTTGTTTCGGTGTTGGTTTATTGCGATATTTGGGATATTTGTTGGAATATTTAAGTGACGATGATATTGGCATTCAAGTGATGATGATATTGGCATTCCGGTATGAGATTCATTTGCACCTCTTGAGCAGTCAAATGGCTAAGATAATGGAGCTTGTTTTTGTTCTAAAACTAGAGGTTCCAAATTATGGATAGAAAGAACTAAAATCATGTTAGAAATTCGCATTTGTCATAGTTATTAATCTTGCATACGTAAAAGTGGCTGACCTAGTTATGTTCCTCGTCCCCAAACTCGTCCCATCACGAAATTATTACTTCTCCCCGCTATCAAGATTCTCTAATTCAATGTTAGACAGACCAGATTGAGATTTTTATAAGACCCAATGGTATTATATTTGTTGATTAACGTGAAAGAGGACCTGTGATCTCTTCATTTCAGGTACTTATCTATTTGTACATTCAGGTATTTTCTTTGCAATTCTTAAGATAGTGTGAAGCTGACCAAGTTAATCTATACCATTATAAATGGCAGATGTTCTTCCAATCATATGCCTATCACTAGCGGTTGTGTGTGTTGCAAGGCCAATCTATCGGCTCCCTAGCAAAATAAGCCATAATCATAGGCAGCCCATACAGACTTCCCGCCCATATAATATTGCACATCGAGGATCAAATGGAGAGCTTCCTGAAGAAACTGCTGCTGCATACATGGTATGTATCAGCTTATGCGTTCAGAAAGTCTAGTTGAGCATTTTCCTTGAAGTTGATAAGTCACACGCTCAGCTGTATGCACCCATTTTTTTTTTTTTTTTCAATTAAGAAAGTTGGTAAATTCCTTTTGGAAGAAGGGCAGACAATAAATAGATTTTCTTAAAATTCACAGATCTATGCCAGTGCGAAGTTCTGTTGGTCAGTCTAGCTATTCATATGTGGTTCCTTACAAATATACATATCCATTTGCTGTTCGCATAGTAATTTACCCATCCATACAGCATAGCTTTTGCTTTATATGTGTTAAGCAAGTTAAATAGGCATATATCTGATATGATCTTGTTTCTTTCCCCCAAACACATTTGTTCAATTTATTAACTCTACTCACAGTTTCTTTCCCCTTTTCTTTTGCACTTGCTAAACATTATTCTTCATAATCAGTTTACTTGGTGACTGCTATTTTCAGAGAGCCATAGAAGAGGGAACAGACTTCATTGAAACAGACATCTTGTGCTCTAAAGATGGTTTTCTTATATGCTTCCATGACGTTACCCTTGATGCTACTACTGACATTGCAAACCACAAGGAGTTTGCAAATCGTAAAAGGACCTATGAGGTTCAAGGGGTCAATACCACTGGATTTTTCACAGGTACAAAACCTATGCCACTTGCTGCTAGTGATACCTTGGTTCATAATTTTACCATGGCCACATGAACTCTTGTAGAACTTTAGTATCTGTATTTATCTGCTCAAGTGTGTCGTTTTGGATGTTTCGATGTCCTGAACAAGCTAGTTTCTATTATTGAGGTTTCGATTAGGATGACGAGGAAAGTTATTCCAATTGCATGCAGTTGATTTTACACTTGGAGAGTTGAAGCAATTGCGGGTGAAGCAGCGATTCAGCAGCCGGGATCAACAATATAATGGTTGTTTACTTTCTTCAATTAAATATATTTGTGTTCTTGAATGTTTGTTACTTTTAGTTGCATGATGTTACTTAGAGCTATTTTACAATGTGTCATCCATAATTCAGAGACAGCTGATGCTAATGATACATCAATTTTATTATACTTTAGTTTCTTATTTTGATAACTGTCAAGATGCAAAGCCTGCATTCTTTTAATAAAAATTAAGTTAGGCTTAAGTTTTTGGTTGAGACCCTATAATATCTTACGTTATCCTAAAATACCTTTTGATACAAAGTGTAGACAAACTCAACAAGTGACAAATCCAACAGAAATTAGGCTGACGCAACTTGAACTCAAGACATCTCTATAACAGAAGGCTCTTATGCCATGTTAATAACCATTCAAACCAAAAGCTTAAGTTGTTGGGAAGATCCCAGCAATGGATACTAACAATCTTAATATAATAATAGGTGCATGATTGTAAGTATTCCTCTAATTCCTGATAAGAATAACATTTGGTTAGCATGTATCTGGTTGCCAATGTCTCAATTACAGTCAAATGGACTGTATGGCTAAGCTTTCTGGTTAGATATGGAAAAGTGGACAGATTTGCTTCTACTCATACATTAGAGTATATCTATTGACTTCAGGGCTTATTTCCAGTAGGTCTTCATCATACAAGAATTGGTTTTAGTCAAAAGTATGAAAAGTTTCTGAGTCCAGTAGTGGAAAAGGTGATGATCATATGGAAAAGAACATGGCTAAGTGAAACTGTTCAGGGAAAGATAAGATTAAGTAGTTCTGAGCACTTTTTTGTATTGACAGTGTGAAAAGTTAGCTGTATTTCTGTCAGAAAATTATCATTTCTGTCAGAATATGACAACATACAATAAGATTCTTTGATTGAATAACATTATTCATTGTACTTTCGTCAACCAACAAAAATCTGTCCATCAGTAATTTGTTATTATAAACATTTTTGTAGTAATCTAATTTGTTATTATAAACATTCTTGCTGAGTGCAATTACCTCGTGGATTCAATTGTAATTAATTTGCTTATATCTTGTAACAGAGCATACTTTGTCATGTTTTTGATTGTCATAACTGTTACATCATTCTTGTTTTTTGATTGTAAGTGATAATAACAGAATTTTAATTCTTGATTTCTTTCTGCAACATATGGACCAAATGGAAACTAATCTTTTTCTTGCATTGTGTCCATCAGGAAAATTTCCTATTATAACTTTTGACGAATTCATATCAATTGCACTGGCGGCTCCACGGGTTGTTGGAATATATCCAGAGATTAAAAATCCAGTATTTATCAACCAACATGTAAGGCATTTCTTCCAGAAAATTTCCATAAAGAATCAGGCGTAAGAAATTTTCGTTGTTTTTATGTCTGATTGGACTTGGAACATTTTCTTTTTCTATAGCATCCCTGAACTCCTACTGGTTGCAGTATTAGATCTCCGGAAGTTGAGTTTTTTGGCAAAAAAGATAGGAGTTAATGTCTTGTTGTACTTTACCCAGTTTCCATGAAAATATATAGAAGTAGAAGCAGTTTATATCAGATAAAATATGTTCTTGGCATTTAGAAACTTGATAAAACGTTGATAGATTTGCAGAAAAATCTTGTGTAAGCCAATGATGTTTGAATTATATCTGCAACAGGTCAAATGGCCTGGTGGTCAGCGATTTGAGGATAAGTTTGTGGAGACACTGAACAATTATGGATATAAAGGTTCATATTTGTCCAAAGATTGGCAAAAACAACCCATATTTATTCAGTCCTTTGCTCCGACCTCACTGGTGTATATGTCAAATATGACAGACATGCCCAAGATCTTACTGATAGATGATGCTACCATGCCCACGCAAGACACTAATCAGGTTTGTATTTTCCTGTTCACCTCATCTATATAGGTTCATATGTGTATGATCTTAATCTCCATTAATATCAGCATTATTCAAGTGGGTTGTTTTTATATGGTTCCTTAAACCATTATGATCCTGAAAATTACTCTTTTTACACTGGAAGAACTTATCAACAATGGTCCAATAGCTAGAGCCTGAGATGTTTTTAGACACTATAATTTAAGCTGCTCGACATTTTTATGGGCCTGTTATTTTGCTTGCATTCCTCCTGATAGTACAGGGCCCATCTGTGACTGATGCATTAGTTTCTCATAGCAGAGGTCATGTGACTGGATTCCCATGACATTTATGGGGCTCCAATTATTGTTTGATTAATTTAATGTTATGAAGTTTCTTATTTGTGATATCTTTGGAGGTTCTCATGTTGTTGAATGGATTTGACAATTTTTCAGTCATTTTTGGAGATCACTTCCGATGCTTATCTTGACTACATAAAGGATTATGTGGTGGGAATTGGTCCTTGGAAAGACACAATTGTTCCTGTAGTGAATAATTATCTGCAATCACCAACAGATCTTGTTTCCAGAGCACATTCTCATGGCTTACAGGTACTTATCTGGTGATCTACTTTTGCTCTCCTTTGTTTGCAGCATAAGCTGGGTAAAGCTTAGAACTCCTAAAACTTGTAATTGTAGATTTTGACGGTTGAATGAAATGTTAGTTCCAATATAATGTGGCAAATATGTAGTCCACATTAGACTGTCATTCTGCCACATCAGATCGACCCAAAACTTGTGCTCATCTGTTTCATTTAAATGTGTTTTCATGTTAAATTGTTACATCATGACGGTTTGTAGTGATTCTACAAATTGTTGAATTTTAGGATTTGAAACATGTTTATTCCTTCTGTTTTTTTTTTTTTTAAAGTATGGTCATTAACAGACCATAGTACTATGCAGCTGAAGTCATATTTGCGGGCCAGATTTTGTTAATAGTTGTATTAAAATAATGGCTTCACCTGTATAATCCTGCCAAGAAATAGCTTCACACGCTGCTTAGGGACTCTTTTATCAAATTGAGTGGACTTATGGTTAGGAGTGCACAAGTATTAGGGTGTAAAACTCAACCCATCTACCCCTCAAATCCAGCTGATCCCACTATGAACAAGTTGAGTTGAGTTGAGTTCATTTGATTAACAAATAATAATCTATATATAATTAAAAATATAAATTAGGTTAGCAGATATGTAAGAATCTGAAGTTTATAAGAAATAATAAATTAAAATCAAGTTCAACTCTATGTTAAAATACTTGAAAAATGCAACAAACTAAACCAACACAAACTGTTGGACTAAAGACTTGAAAGAAAATGATAACAGTGACTCTGATAGTGTTGCCCTTTAATGGAATGTTGAAAACTCTTTAGAAATTTCATGCTCAAGGTGTAAAAGAAGTAGAGAAATGAATGTTGGGGTATGTTAAGTCCTACTTATGCAACAGTTGGAGCTTAATTTACATTATTAAAGTTTCTTTTAAGAAGCCCTTGTTAAATTCTTGGCATTAGTTTTTTTACATACCAGTTTCATGTTTGATTGGGATCAAATCACCTGTTCTCATTACTCTGTTCTATGAAAATTTATCCATTCAATAATTGTGATCCACATGCAGGTGCATCCGTACACTTTCCGAAACGAGAACTCATTATTACACTTCGATTTTCATGAAGACCCATATCAGGAATATGATTACTGGATTAACAAAGTAGGAGTTGATGGACTCTTCACAGACTTCACAGGCAGCCTCCACAACTTTCAGGAATGGACTTCACCTCTGTCAAAGGATGGTCATGATGATAAAACTGCATCCGAATTATTGAACAAAATATCATCCCTGATATCTTCATATAAGAATTGATGAAACGACAGATATTTTGTATCATCATCTTACATAGATAACATTTACGTAATTTCAGCATTTACACAATCTCTTGTGCTCTTGAAGACACAATTGTCTCATACTCGTATGTTTCTGCAATAATGTTCTATTAGGTGATACTTTTAGCATGACATCATGCCCGTGGATTAGGTTAGAGGTTTGGAACTGTACTGACTGTCTGACTTCATCTTAAAATATGGGGTCTGTAATGTCTATCAAGCACTATTGAACATTAACAATATGAGAGTGTAAATCTTTAGTAATATGTTGCTGTACATGTTGACACGGGTTAATTAAAAAAAATTTCAAACTTTACTTAATTTTATAATTATAATATCCGAATTTTAAAAAGTGAATTAAATATTTAAATTTACAATTTTTTTCAATTTTAACCCGACGCTAGTATTTTTATTAACGACGTGTCTAACTTAAGTTTAACTAAATTAGGACATTTTGAGATTCAAACCCTTAAATCATAATGAGAAATTTTGAGTGTTGATATTAGTGACAATCTTACGCCATCTTACTAGGACCAAACTCAACTAAATCCTTACATGGTTGTGTTTGATGTGGAAACAGTTTCTTGTAGTACCATGTATTGTATAGGATCACGCTATCCAATCCAAAAGCAGCGTCTATAGTGTACACTATCTCTGAGTTTGATGTACCGGATTCCTGTTCCGTCCCAGAAAGAGATAATCCTAGTCAGTAGGCAGTTAGTTCTGCTAAAGCCGATCAACTACTCATATCCATTAAGCTTATTTCTCGCCATCCTCGGAATATTCTTGATTTGTAGACTGACGTATACGCCTATTACTCTCTTAGTTCCACTCTTAATCATAGTATGGCATTTATATATATGTATATGACCACCTCTCACTGTCAACACGCAACACACTCAGCTTCAGTAAGTTTGTTTGAGCCATGAATAAGGCTGTGACAAGTAAGTTGACTTTGCTTTTTGGGTTCTTCAGTTTTGAGTAATTCATTCACGTTGGATGACAATCCACACCGGGTTCCTTGTACTTTCCTTCTTATCTCCGTTAGTGTTGTGGTTTTCTGAAAGTAAGTAGAGGATGCCATTTACTGACAGCAGGCAGTTCTTCAGGAAAAGATAAGATGATGGATCAATATGAATTCAATATCAAAGCACTGATATTGCACAATGGGGTCGTTTCAGATTTGATGCACGTTACTTTTAATCTTTTGTGTTATGGCCCTGGTAGACGAAGTCCACGGTTATAAAGCTCCATATCTATCTATACTAATCAAATTTCCTATCATCTAATGACTAGATCCAACAGATTCTTTTCGCAGAATGTAGATGTTCATAAACTGGTTTTACGTAAAATAGAAGCCAAAAGCCCTACGTGTTCTGTTTCTGTTACTGTTTGTGGATCATCGTTTTGATAAATTGTATGCATTATACAGCAGGTTATATTGCAGTCTTAGTTGTATTGCTTGCTTTCACGTGTGTTGCAAGGCCATTGTATCCTCTTCCTAGTTATAAATACCGCGGCAACAAAAAACCTCTGCAGATTTCTCGACCTTACAATATTGCACATCGTGGGTCAAATGGGGAGATTCCCGAAGAAACTGCTGCTTCATACATGGTGCTCCCCTCTACGATCCTTTATTACATTTTTGGATTGGCTGATACTTCAACAGAGACTAAATTCCATGAAGATAAGTTTAATCCATATATGCTTTCTGCGATAACTAATAGCTTCTTTGTTGCAGAGGGCTATTGAAGAGGGAGCAGACTTCATAGAAACAGATATTTTATCCTCCAAAGATGGTGTCTTGATGTGCTCTCATGATGTCATCCTTGATGACACCACAGACATTGCTGAGCGCAAGGAGTTTGCAGATCGTAAAAGAACCTGTGAAGTACAAGGAGTCAACATGACCGGCTTTTTCATTGGTAAGAATCCTTGGTCAAGTCGTTGGGTGCTCATGTGTATTCTGCCAAATTCTCATGTACGCAGTAGAGAGAATTTTTAAAAACTACTCTTCAACCTCTACAGTTGATTTCACTCTCAAGGAACTGAAGACATTAAGGTTAAAGAACCGTTACGGCGTCCGGGATCCACAGTATAATGGTTCGTATAGACTTCATTTCTTTTCATCCCTGAGTACATATTTCACTTACCTCCCCGAACTATCTACTGATTGTAGTCATCTATAATTCTTGGGCCGTAGATAATGTACAAGCCTCATAATTCTCCAGCAAGTTAAAGATACAAGCTTGTTCAGAACATGAAGCTAAGCTTGTACCATTGTGGGTGAAGCTTTCTGAATGTCTGAAAAGCCACATTTATAACTGAAAATTGCATTTTCATAGGCATCATATGCACTTAGCATTCTATTTGTGATCCTAATTGAGAGCTATTACAAACTTTATCATTAAACTTTCAGTAGGCTTGACTACACCTGCATAACCCATACTGCATAAACTTTATCATTAAAGACAAACGAGCCTTGCTGAAAATGACAAGTTGATGTTTGATTTGCTCCTTGGCTTAAATCTTAATCACACAGATCCATATTATTCCCCTATATAAGGATCTTGGTGTAGAAAGATGAAGGGAAACTTTTCAGCTTAGCATGATTGAGTAGAAGCAAATTCAATTAATTACATTTGCTCTGCATAAGAAACTAGCAACTATTGTTAAGTTTATAATGTAGAAAGCTGGTTATATTCTCTTGATTTATCCCTCTTCAGGAATCTTTCCTATGATCACTTTTGAAGAGTTCATATCGATTGCACTGGACGCACCAAGAGTTGTTGGGATATATCCAGAGATGAAAAATCCAGTTTTTATTAACCAGAATGTAAGAAGGTTTTTGTTATATATTATAGCAAAAAGTATGGTTAAGCAGAAAGATTCATTGGTCTTATCGGATTGCCTGCCTGTGGTAGGATTCCCTCCCCTAATTTTGATGCTAGAACCACTTTGTGACAGAAAATCCCCCCTCTAAATTAAGTCAGGATGAGAACACTGGTTTGGAAGGGTATTACATCAACATAAAACTTCCTAGGATGACTTTATTCAATGTGCTAGCTGATGTAGATAGCTCTTTGACATGGAACTAAAATGACTGAGTCCATGTCACAAACATGCAATGATATGGGGTTTAGGATGTGCTTTATCACTTAAGTTTGGTAATTCCCGAGCTATATTCTTATAGAATACTCATTCATCCTCTACCTTTGGGCTGTACCAACTACAGGTGAAATGGCCTTCTGGTAAAAAGTATGAAGACAAGTTTGTGGAGATGCTTCAGAAATATGGATACAAAGGTCAATATATGTCCAAAGACTGGTTGAAGCAACCTGTTTTCATACAGTCCTTTGCTTCAACTTCTCTTGTGTACATATCAAGTCTCACAGACCTGCCAAAAGTCTTCTTGATTGATGACGTCAATATTCGGACAGAAGACACTAATCAGGTTACTGCCCTAACTCTAAGGCTATCAATTACTTCTTTTAAGTTCTTTTGAGGACATTCTTAAACCAGTTTGGTTCTAACCAAAAGGACCGTGCATTCATTTGATGATATGCAGTCCTATGAGGAAATCACTTCTGATGCTTTTCTGGACCATATTAAGAATTATGTGGTGGGTATTGGACCTTGGAAGGACACAGTCGTTCCTGTGAGGAACAATTACTTGCAATTTCCTACTGATCTTGTTGCTAGAGCACATGCCCATAACCTACAGGTAACTTGTCTTCTAAGCAACAGATAACATTACAGTTATTGCAGTCTAGTGCATGACAAGAGACGCCTTCTTTTCTTTTCAGTTGAACATTTTATGAATAAGTGAATGCCTTCACTCACAAATTATCTCATGTTTTCAATACCATGGCTTGGACAAGCAAGTCTTTGAAGTCTTAGGGTAGAGAAAATGGCAATTAGAGGCAACTTGCTAAATGTAAATGAGATGTTTGAGGGTGGCAGAACCAGGCTTTCCCTTTAAACTAACTACTGCAATTGCTCAACTTTTGGACTTTGTACAGATCAGTGTTGGACAACGACAATAACAAGTGTTGGTATTCAACTGGAAACAACTTAATCGCACTAATCAAGTGCTTGCTTCTTGCAGCTGTATGAGATATTGCCATTAGTAAAATATGCAGTCACCTGAAACTCAATGGCAATCTCATTCCACATATTGTAATGGATGTGGTAGAATGATCAACATTCTTTTTCCTGCAACAATCATGAGTAGCAAAATTACTTTCATGAAAAAGAAACATACCATTTCGTTCTCCATACTTTGACATCATCTTCATTGCAAAATTCTTGAACCCATCTCAACTGCTTCAGTTCTAATTTATAAATGTAGGTTTTTTGAGTGTTAATTAATTTCCTTAAAAGCTAATCAAGGTTATGTTTGAGTTACAGGTGCACCCCTACACTTACCGGAACGAGAATTCATTCTTGCACTATGACTTCCATCAAGATCCATATGCAGAATACAATTACTGGATTAACAAGATGGGTGTAGATGGACTTTTTACAGACTTCCCAGGAAGCTTACACGAATTTCAAGAATGGACAGCACCTCACTCTGGCAGTCATAATGCCGAGAGTACATCCAAGTTGTTGCAACAACTAGCATCGTTGCTTTCTTCACACAAAAATGGATGAGGATTGATTTCTCGTATCACCATGTTTATACCTACTTTCATGCCCCAACTTTTCTTTGTTCCTCAGTTTTGCGCATTCTTAAACTGGACGTCAGGAATAATAGATTGCAATTATTAGGCCCTTGAATATATTAATATAGTTTCTCTTTGCCACTTCTTTCTCTTTTCTCATAGGAAAAAGAATGTAAATGATGAACTATCTTCTAATTTTCCTTTTATGTTCTCTTAGGAAGAAAATAAGGGAATCAATGGTCTCCTTTCTGCTCCTTGCTTGAATTTGACATTGCAATAATGCTTGTAATCAGACCAGAAACTACAAAATCCCAAGTCAAATGCTTGCAGTGCCTTCAAAAGCTATTGAAGAACCAAAAGTTGATCTTAGAAATGTAGGCAAACTTGGAGTTTAAAACATGATTCTTCCAAGGTAATATTGTTCTTCATAGACGTTGAATCAAGTCGAGCACAGTCTACTGGTCAATTAGGCCTAGCATAATCCACCATTGAATTCACCTGCAGAACCAATTACTTCGATAGCTCATTGTTCACAACTTCCCCAACAGGTCAAGGTTACTTTTATTTGTCATTTTACGGACAAGTTTCGACCTTGCATATTTGTGGGAGTGAGGCTGTATAGTGTAGACAACCATGTTGTTCAGAGATTTAACTCAGACAATAGGCATATCTTTGACCCCCAAAAAAAAACCAAAAGTATAGAGATCCACGTACTGGAAAGTTTCATCAGAATTGACCAAAGATAGCAACAGCCAGAGAAGCATAGTAACAAAAGCTAGCAACATCTAACAATTGGGTAAGCTTTAGAAATGAGAAGAAAAGCTGTATCAAGGCCTAAAACATACATTACAGATGATAGTTATCTACCAAAAGGGAAAGAACCATACTAAAAAATATTTAACTAGCCCTCCTAATGGGAACCTTTTATCTTAGAAATCTCTTCAAGTAAATATCTAGACTCAGCAGCAAAATCAACAGGTGCAACAGCTCTAACTGTTATTCTTTGCCTCTTCTCATTATTGTATTCATTCTGAGAAACAGCAACCCGAAAAAGATAGTGATTCCAAGTGACCTGTTTCAGCTTCATTTGATATGGAGTCCCTTCTTCCTGAAACCCACAAAAGCAACTTGACTTAGAAACTAATTTCTATTGGAGTTTATCCTCATCCGTTTAAGTTGAACAATTTATCCTATTTGGCAATCTACCTGTGATTTCAATATATCAAGTTCATCAGCAGAGCAACCAATCATCTTCTCAGCTTCTTCATTAAAAGCAGAAACAAAACCTTCCCCACCTGAATCTGATATTCGAACTACCAAGATATACCTATAAAGGGGGAAAAAAAGAGAGGATATTTTGCATCAAGCAAATTCCTGAAAGTACTTAGATCTACTAAATTCATTTACTTCTAGCTTCTCACCTGAGGCTGCAATCTGCATCATTCTTCTGGCACCCTTCACACCAATATCCACCTCCAATTGCATCAGTCACTTTTCTGTTGCATGTCTTGCAAGCTCGATACCACATAGTCTGATCAGGTTTGATGAAGCTTATATATGCCCTAACACTGAAGAATGCAGGCTGTACAAGACATGCAAATTCACTCTTAGAGATTCCAAGCCACTCTTCATAAATCAAAGCAACTCGCATAAAAAAGATAACCTAACAGACAAAGCCCACACTTGAAAGAATAGCCCTAGTACACATGAAAGGACAGGTCTCCAATTAGTAAGTATTATGCATTTACAAGTCAAATACGGTTAAAAGAGATAAATTGAGCCATTTTTCCTTTTTAAGTAAAAAGAGTGATAAAACACATACCTTATCACTGCCCAAGGATGGGTCTGATGTTATGCGGGACATAGAAACCCTATCAGAGTACATTGACCAAGTTCCATTCTTGGTTGAAGGGCTCAAACCAGAGCCAACAGAAGCCATTGATGTCAATTTACCTTCAGAATCATACCTAAAGGAGGAAAATTTAACCTTCAGAATGATTTAAGAAAAATATAAAGGTTAACATGCAATAGCTTGCATAGTTGCATGATGAAAAGATATACCAGCATCTCAGCTTCTTTGCTTCAGAAATCTCTGGGTCAACTTGCAGTATGCTTCTGGGAAGCGTGGATAAAGAAACACCTGAAGAAAAAGAAGACGGAATAGTTGATAAAAAAACAGGCACAATTTAAATTTCATAACACATATGCGATAAATCCTAAGATTAAATTACTACGATTATATTTAAGATTACCTTGAAAGTCTCCAACCTTGAGGGATTTAATTGCAATTATGGGAGACTTATGAGCAATATCAAACAGTTCCTGCCCCACATTGGTAGCTAGATCATTCCATAATGAGACGACAACAGTCTTCTTCCTGAATTGCATAAACATTTTATTTCAGCACAATAACAGCAAACAACAGTGTACAAAAGGCCATACTTACGTCTGATCAGCAATAGTTATATCACGCTTTGGAACTGTCTCATTGTTACTCTTCCTCCGGATGCTGACAGATGGAGAAACACTTTGAACAACTCCAATTACATCTGACCATTGTCCCAAGAATGACGTCACCAAACGGATGAAAAAGAAAAACTTTATATCCTTAACAAAACATTCCGAACTTTCTTACCAACAAGCTCCTTTGAGTTAATATAGGGACCCAGTTCGTCAATTGGTACAAAGTTGAATTTTGTTTCAGGAATAAAAGCTGCTTCGCTACTGGCTTCTTCCACTTCAGAGTTCTCATTCAAAGTCATTTCATAATCATTTTTCACTGTTTTAAATTGCTTGTTAGCAACTTTTAGTGTTCCTTTAGATATGTAGTAAACTTTCCCCAATTCAAACTTTTCATAGAATTTCCTTGCAGCCTCATTGAACATTGTTGCTTGTATCTGTGTACCCTGAACATTTCATATTTATTTATCATATCAGTAACCAAATTACACAATAAAGTTTATTATAAATATAAAAAAAAAAACCATAAAGGTGTCAAACTAAGTACCAACTTACATCTTCATCGGTTAACTCAACATTGAAAACACATCCTTCTCCCCGCACATTCTTATAGGTTCGCATACTCCCTTTGTTTGTAACACGAACCTTAATTGTCCAATTCCCTTGGTAAGGATTCAAGGAAACAAGAGAGTGTACTCTTCGTGTCATGGCCATTCGTGCAGCTGGAGCCATACTGTTATAAAAGCATAGAACATAAATACACATTGTCCATTCTACAAAGCACATACAAGACTAAACAGCCAAAAAATGCCAGACAAATACATAAGACAATCCCAAATGATCAACAGGAAACATCTAAAATATGGTCTCAGATCAAACAAAACAACTTACTTGCTTCGCTGCTCCTTGACAATTTGGGCAGCAGATTTAGTAACAACTTCTTCCTTCGGTTGCAAAACTAAAGCTCTGTCTCCTTCCTCTGGAGCCTCATTTTTGGCTTCTCTTTCTTGCTTTGGCTTCAATAAAATTCCTTCTTCCTTCTTGACTTCATCCTTTATCTCCACTTCAAGTGCAGGAGAAACAGCTTCACATTTGGTTATAATAAGATACCTGCGACAATAAAAAAGTTAACAGTCAGATACTTTATAAAAACTGAACAATGCCCAAAGAGATGCACCATGAGTATCTACTTCTCTGATTTGCTGGGAATTTCGTTGACAGTGTAGTCAAGAACACGAATTAAACCCAGGTTCTGAATATTCCCAGAGATGACCTCAGAGGTGAGACGGGAGCTAAAAATTGCTTTGATCTTCATCTTTCCATCACTTGCATTAAATCTGGAATATCAGGATTAGCTACTTCAATAAAAAAAAAAACACACAACAATATAACAGTAATAGGCATCAAGCTAAATTCAACTGGATCTGTGCCCTATAAACATTTCAACTTTTCTCTGTCTGCATTGAACTAATGAACCTTCAAGTTGCAGTAGAACAAAAGCTAAAAGAAAATAAATACAGAGACGTGAATATGAACATACCCGTAAGATTTGCCTTTGGGCTCGAGATTGGTAACTTGAACAATGATCTCCGGAAGATCAGAGGGAGAATCAGGGTTTGGAATCGACAGCAACGTTGACACAGCATTTGGGCTCACCATTTTCCCCATTTCTCTAAATCGCTGCCTTCGTTCTAAACTAGGGCTGTCAACAAAGTTCTCTTCTCTTGCAAACTCAGCCGCAGTACGAGAAGAGAGAAAACGGGTGTAAGGAGGTAGAAGAAAGGAGACAGCTGAAGGCCATATTTAAAATGGTTAGGGGTTTTGGCGCCATTTCTTTGGGTTTCTAAGTCTCTTTTTAGCGGTAAACAAATTCCAAATCAAACATTTTGACATTTTGGGTTGCGCCAAACTTATTAACCGAGCTTCTTTGAAAATTGCAGATGAGGTTACTGTTTTGACCCCATGGCTATATTATTTTACGAGTTTACCAGACTTCTAAGCAATTGGGCTGACTCTTCGTAACAATGTTGCGAATACCATACCGGACTTGGTATGGATTGAGTTTTGGTACAATATTATACCGATACTGGTCAATACTAGATACCATTTCGGTTAAATTTTTAAATTTATGAAATAATACCTAAATTTTTTTAAAAATTGCAAAATAGTTTATTGTCATATTATACAATTGTACCGTGTACTTTATAAGTTTATATTAACCTTGTTTCTAAAAATCATAATAATAAATAATAACCACAATTAATATGAAATAACAAACATTTTCAAATATTTCACATATAAATAATAACCATAATTAATGTGAAAAAAACAATTATCATCATACAAATATAAAATTAAGAATAATATAAAGTATTTAAAATATTACAATTTCATCATATAATAAATAATAATTACATCAAAAGTTCAAAATATCCAATAAAAATAATAATAAATATCCTTAACTTTCAAATTATTACAATTTACTACAAGAGCTCGTGATGAGAAACCAACCAACTAAAAGTGAAATATGTAACAAAAACATTTACAATTACATTATATATATATAATTTAACATATACATCAAATATAAGCAAGATTAAAAGAGGACAAACAAAAACTGGAAACTTCATTCAATCGTCTACGGGAAGATATCCGCTATAACTACATTGACCCCAGTTATCATTTGGTGCGAAATCTTCATCATTAAGAGAAGTCTCATTATCATTATCATTCAAATTCAATGTACCAAATGACATGTCAATGCTTTCCCAACCAAGATTATCTTCCAAGTCATTCACATCTATCAAATCCGGTTCCTCAGGAACTCAATCAGCAAGAAGATCAATATTATCAATAGATATTAGATCTGTTGAACTACTTGTGTTATTAAGACTAATCATAAACAATAAAATTTAATTATTAAAAAATTATAAGAAATCATATTGAAATTAATAATAATAATAACATATCTTTCCTGAAGCTTTAAATTGTAAAGAACGAATACCAAGTCATTCAATATTTTGTGCTTCAATCTATTCCTTTTCTTGGAATGGATGAATTCAAATGTGCTCTAGTTTCGTTCACAGCCCGTTACCCTCACACATTGACTTGAAATTCGAATTACAAACCTTTGCAATTCTGGAACACTACTTCCGAATTGATCTCACCAAGATATTGTAAATCATAAGATAACAAAAGTAGTGTTACAAACAAAATAAATTGATAATTAATTTCCAATATATAAGAAAAAAGAAACAGCTAATACCTGGAGAAAGTTTTGTTCTTTGTCGAATAGCAATCGACAATCCAAAATTTCAAAAAAAACAGCTTATAAATTCCTACCATTGGTAAATTCCTTTATCATCAAATTCAAAACCTATGCATGATTATAGATAAACTTGGTCACCTTTTTGCTTTCTACATAGTCTCATCAATAACAGCAAAATACCTAAGATTCGTTATATTCTCCAGCCTTAAGTCAATGCAATGTGCAGCACAAGGAATAAAAAAACGAATTATATGTATTTTGTAACCTTTTTCTTGCCGCTTTATAAGCAGAATTATTGCTAGTAATAAACTGAACAATTTTTTATGACCCTACTTCATTCACAACTTCATCACATATCACAAACAAAGTCTCAGTATTCTTAATAAGGCCAGATGTATCAATAGATTTCAAAAACATAGAGCCATTTGTAGAATAAACCAAAAAATTAATAATAGGCTCTTATCTCCTATTTGTCCAACAATCACACATGATTGAACATCCATAAGTAGCCCAATTCACTTTTCTTTCTGCCAAATAACTTCTAATTTCATAAACATAACAACTCAAAAGTTTACCTCTTAAGTCATCAATCGAAGGAGCTTTATATCCCGGACCGTAAGAGGCTATTGCATCCACTATAAGTTGATAATAGGAAGACTGTGAAGCATTGAATGATGAACCTGTATCATCCACCATCTAGCTACTGCCATATCGACATTATGAGTCGCTTCTCTTGATTGCGTTGCCCTTCGAATTGAAGGTTAGGCTGGAGGAGTTGTTCGTGGTGCAAAAAAACTAGTCACCTGCCTTCTTTTTTTCCTAGCATCAAGTGTAGGTGTAACATTATCTTCTTGCTGGGCTTGGGATGGAACACTACCACTACCATTATCACCTTCAACATTTCCACAATCATCACGAAAACTAACAAATGAAGGTCCACTATCAATTTCAAAATTCAACATTTCCCTTCTATCTTTCCCACACTGAAATTCTTCAAGCAAAGTTGTCATCTGCTACTTCACATCATGACTTACTTTTTTACATGGTTCCACATCTCCTTTAACCACAACTAAATACTTCTTTAATCGAGTTATTCCTCCACCTTTCAAATGTTTGTTATAAAAAAAGCAAATAGTATGGTTCCTCATACCAGGAACCAATGCAGCATGAGTCTAAGTTAGATCACTGTATCTTCTTGAAGTGGTTTGATTAGGAGTACTTGAACTTCCTTTCATTTATCTGTAAAAATAAATAAATGCATATATCAAAATAAAGAACACATAATTTCATTACACAAATACGTATGCCCATCTTATATAATATAACTCATACATCATACACAATTCAATTTCATCGAACACAATTCACCATAAGTAAAAAAAAACTAACAATTCAATTATTCAAAAGCATAATTACATAAAAACATACATAAACAATTTTCATTTCCAACAATCACAAAAACATACATAAACAATTTCTAATATTTTCCAACAATTTCAATTCAACAATTACAAAACATACATAAACAATTTCCATTTCGAACATTTTCTATTCCCAATATTTTTCAACAATTCCATTTCCAATTGAAGTAAATCACAAGTTAGTACAGCCTTTATATTTGATATACAAAATGCACAAGAAGGGGAGGGGTGGGGGGAGGTTGAATTGTGTATCCCTTAAAAAAATCCCCTTTTTAAACAACTTACTTTTTCAGAACTATTGAGTAAACGTATCGCGAAGTATTGTAATTCGCTTCTAAGTACTTGTATAACACAATAAGAGTAAAAGTTTAGAGTTGAAAGTTGAGAGTAA
>JAOTBA010000007.1:11782675-11804038 GCA_025629845.1 Erythroxylum squamatum | reverse complement strand
GTTATTTCATATTAATTGTCATTATTATTTATTATTAAGATTTTTGAAAGCATGGTTGATGTAAACAGTAAACTAGTCAAGTGTACAGTACAACTGTATAATATACCAATATGAACTATTTTGCAAATTTTAAAAATTTTTGAGACTATTTTATAAATTTAAAAAATTTTCCGAAACGGTACCCGGTACCGGTATAGTTCCATTCTAGAGCTCAATCTGGTACCGAATTCGGTACGGTATTCATAACATTAAGTAAAACATGGCTTGCATGGAATAAAGTTGTGTTTAGAGAGAAGCTCTACTTCTCTCACAATAATACTTTAACAATTGGCCATAATTTTATATCTTTTAACTTCTAAAAGTATATAATAATTCAATTCTTGTATTGTGTTTAAAAATTTCATAACTTGTGACATATATATGTATATATAGGTAATAAATTAAATAAAGTATTTAATGTAAGGTGCATATCTATTATTGGTAGAAATGGCAAAAAACACCAGCATCATGCTGCTTGAAATCAACAGACCCGTTTTGATTTGATAGGGCTTGGGTTGGATCTGATTTTTTTGTAAAAAAAATTTGAGCATCAGGTCGGACTCTAGCTTGAGAGTCTGAGTCCAAGTCTGTTCTAAAACTTGATCCAACGTATGATTTTAATATGAAACATTATCATTTGTCAAGAGACAGGTTTGGAGTTCTGAGACAGAAGATTGGTGTTTAGAACCAAAATGCCAAGGATGAGTGTAGAAGCGTCGGTATTTTAGTTTCCAACTCATAAAGCTTTTTACTTGTTTTTAACATAAGATCTAGTGAAAAAAAAATAGTAGCATTAGTTTCAACTGACTCAGAGAAAATGGCAGTAAGATAGAAGAGTTTATTTTGGAAGTCAATAACAAACAGGTTTTCTCAGGTGTATGATGACAAGAAAAGACAATCCTGATGAGTCATTTTGGAGGCTTGCTGTCGAAGGCTTCAACCATGTTCTTGTTGATGATCTATGCAATGTCACCAAGAATCAAGATTCCAAAATTCCTAGACCTGCCATAATGCGTATTGGAAAGAAGTAGCGGATGTCTATGAAATTTTCCTTGTGAGCTATTGTTGTGGGCGTGCCATCCCTGCCGACGCCCTCTCAGCAGCAACACTGAAGGCTGATGAAGCACTTGAGATGGCAATCTTACATATCCTTGGCGATAAGATTCTTAAGTCCCCATTGAGGCACCTCTTGATGTAAGTTTCTTGGAAAAGTGTGCACAATGCATGATGCTGTTTGACTAGCAGTGTCAAGTCAGTAATATTGTTGCTGCACAAATTATAGCCTGGTCTACTTGCTTTATCAGGGTTAAATAGTTGAATGAGTTAAATATATGTTCTAATACTTGGTTATCTTTCATTAGCCTGAATGATGGTTTGATGGTAAAGTGGTTATGCTCTAAGTTATTATGTGCTATATGCTTTGTGTGCTTAGCATTATCTAGTCTGGGGCTTCAATGGGGACATCCTCTAATTTGATTCTGCAACGAATTGTTTCCATTTTGGACCGACGTGCATCACGCACATGCTCTCTGCCTTTGGAGGCTCTGGAACTTATGCCTTCTCTTATGTTCACCAGGTGAACCCCAGTTCCCAGTAGAGTGTTGGATTACTTAAAACTCTTATGTTCACCGGGTGAACGCCAGTTGCTGCCTATGAGAGTTGACGAAATTATATTTATTCTCCAAGAACTTGCCCGTGTAAGAGTCCATCCAGAAACAACATCTATTCTTCTTCTACATCCTAATCGCAGAAGTGGTGTACCAGTTCAAGAAAATCAAGAGAAGCGTCCACATCTGCTTGTTCTGTTTCCCTCTTTTTGCAAGCTAGTATCAACGAGAACTGTTAATACTTTGGGCCTAGAATCATAATGGTGCATTTATTGATCTGCACTAGCTGAACTCTTGTTCTACATCTTTTTTTAGACATATTTTATCACTGACTGAAAGCAATGAATTGATGATATAAAAAGTATAGCCTGGACTCTAAACAAGTGAAAGCAGTACAAAGATGAGTTGATCTCTTGCCTGAAAGGCGTGTTAGACTTTTTTGTAATTTTTTTGTAATTTTTTTGTAATTTCCCATAAAGTTACCAGGCATTCAAGAATCAGTACATGAAATTTTAATGAATTTGAAAGAAATTGTATTGAGAAGTAATTTGTATGGAATTCATGAAGCGTCTATTTGTGTCAAAGGTCCTGGAGATGTAACTTCTCAAGATATTATCTTACTGCGTTCTACGGAAATTATTAATAATATACAACATATAGCTAGCCTAATGGAACCACTAAATTTAGCTATTGAATTACAAATCGAGAGATATTTAATTGCATTTTTTGGTTTTTAAATAACTTATCGATTAAGTTACATAATTTGATTTGGATAAAGATACAAAAGTGGCCCAATAAATGATCTAAATCAATGGATCAAAGTTCAAGTGAAAAATGAATCCCAATCAGTATAGATCAGACCCATATCGGGCCTGTGATGGGGAAGCCCGATATGAAAGTTATATATATAAAAGTTAAGGTCTCCTGCGATTGCTCATATATCAATCGTAAGCATAAGGATTCTCTGATACATTAAGAGAACTTACGTTTTGAAAAAACTATAGAAACACGTTGACCGCATTCCGAAGAGCAATTCTTGTGAAGGCAGCAGTAGATTCGCGCTCGTTTCGGCTTCAGAAAGCTCGTTTGAAGTTATGAAACCGAAATTAGGTATTTTTCACATTTCGTCGTTTCTTGCCTTTTCACATTCGATCTAAGATACGTAACTAAGGTATTGTTACATGTTACAGGTGGTATCAGAGCGATGACGTGATTAGGTGGTTAAAAACAAAGACTTTTCGGTTTTTCTCTCCATAAGGTTTTCGGAGAATAAACTTCTGTTTCTCATTTTTTTCTTGCTTTTTATTGCATGAAAGTAGTATACATGTGTTTAGCCTTGAGAAATTGGGTGAAAATAAGCCTGGGAGCACAAAAAGGTCCGAAACTCGCCAAAAATTGCCATTTTTTTACGAGAGCAACTGAGACAAAGATGTACACGCGCCTGACAGGTTAACAGTACCGCTCGTGAGGTGGCACACGCGCCAGACACGTGGTTGACATGTGGGTGGACAGTGTCGTGCCACGTGTCACGCATGCAACGTACACACCGAACATTGTTGAGGAGCATAGCTAGGCGGCGCGTGTGACCTCTCCACTCGCAGCTGACGTCAGCGGATGATGTCAATGCTACAGTGCGATAACGCACTGCCGACGTCAGCAGCTATAGTAATTTAAAAAAAAACAAAAATTTTAGAATTCCCGTAAGAGTGACCCGGTGTGTTTTGGGTCAGTTTCTGGGTTCGGAAAATTTATAAAGTGAAAATTTTCATTTTCTGGAATACAATGTCTATGATGATGGTGAGCCCTTTGACCCTTTGAATGATAACAAGCCGAATACTACAGTTATCATGTACCTGCTACTTATACAGTCAAATCCGGTGGATCTAGGTCTTTGTACCGTGCTTGTTTAGGAACAGGAATACATACATATACACACATTGGTTTTTGGGAGTACAAGATCTAATGCAGTTAGGTAAATTCACCATAGTGAGAGGACTTGCTATCCCATCTGATTACATAGTCTATCAGGTGTACATGACTATGATATTAGGCATGTTTTGAATCTATAGTTTTACAAAAGTTGTTTATGGACCCAATGTGGATGTGTGGTGGGATGCAATGAATGATGAGATGCAATCTATGAAGTATAGTAAGGTTTGGGAGCCAGTTGATTTACAGTGGAACTACAAACTCGTCAGTTGTAAATGAAGATTAGACCTAAATGATTTCGGAATAAAGTTCGACGGTTTATAGGCTCGCTCAATTGCCTAATGGTTTACTCAGGGAGAAAGATAAACTTTATGTTACCTTTTCTCTCATATCCTCATAAGATACATTTTGAGTGATTAAGGCAATTGCAGCTTATGATGATATAGAGTTACATTAGATGGCTGTCAAAACTGCTTTCCTGAATAAAGACCTTTATGAAGAGGTTTATATGGTATAACCTGAAAGATTTTAGGATCCAAATAGAACTGACATGGTTTGCGCGTTATGTATATCAATATATGGTTTTACATCAAACCTTCCGAAAGTGATACCTTACAGTTGATGAGGTTATGACCTCTTTTGGCTTCATGTAAAATAAAGTTAAAAGATGCTTGTACTATAAGGTTAGGAGGAACAAAATTATCTTCATATTACTGCATGTGGTTGATATATTGCTCACGTCAAATTACTTGACCATGTTGTATAAGGTTAAGCAACTTTTGGTCAAGAACTTTGACATGAAGGACTTTGGCGTAGCATTTTTTGTCCTAATTATTCAAATTCATCGATACAAATCTCATCATTCATCAGGCCTCTCATAAAGAGCATACATTGAGTATATGTTACAAAGGTTTAATACAGTTAATTGTAAACCCGTCGTAGCACCTATCTCTTATAGTGAGACATTAAGGTTTGAAGCATTTAAGGACTGAGGAAATGATAGTCGATCCTTTAACTAAAGGACTTCGCCCACTTGTGTTTGTGACATAAGTATACAGAATGGGCATTTTGACATCCTTAGACATTGTTAGTTAGGGGATCGTTATGTTTGCTCCATGTATATTTATACATTTGATGTATTATGACGATATGATGGTTCATCAATAAAGATGATCTTCGTTTATCCTCAGTAATACATGTTATCGTATATTGTCATAACACCTATAAAAGTCTTAAGATTTGTGTCGATCTTAATCATTTAAAGGTCATTAGGCATATATACAAATTGACCTTGAGTCTATGTCATTTAGATGCATATAGTTTTATAGGAAGATCCATGAAGTTTGACATGACATAGGGAGATATAAGTTTTTTTAATCCTATAAAGGTTCTCTAATACAATTTAGCATTCAGTTGGAGAACATAAAGGTTTTCTTTAAAGTAGTTTAGCACTTGGTGAGAGGAAACAAGCTTTTTATAATGTGCTGAGAGAAAACATGATTTCTCTAATGCAGTTTATCATAAAGTTGGAGAAATCGAGACCTACAAATGAAGATGATATAATTTAGATCATAAAGGTATCATCCTAGTTTGTCACACTCCATTTTCCCATTCATGTTAGTGAGGTATACGTGATTGTATTAGATCTGTGTCGCATATAACACATGCATTTGTAAGGTTTTTGGTATGGAATGATGGACTATCGTTATCTTTAGATAAAATGTTTTGCTTTTTAAACTTAGTCGACTAAGACAGTAACGTGACTTAACTGAGTTTTTAAACTATTTTTAAACTAGAGTCAACACTGCAATTAAGTATTGACCAGGGAGGAGATTGTTAGACTTTTTTGTAATTTCCCATAAAGTTGGATAATATTTAATTGCATTTTTCTGTTTTTAAATAACTTATCAGTTAAGTTACGTAATTTGATCTGGATAAAGATAATAAAGTGACCCAATAAATGATCTAAATCAATGGGTCAAAGTCCAGGTGAAAAATGGATCCCAATCAGTGTGGACCAGACCCATATCGGGCCTGTGATGGGAAACTCGATATGGAAGCTATATATATAAAGGTTAAGGTTTCCTGCAGTTGCTCATATATCAATCGTAAGTATAAAGATTCTCTGATCTATTAAGGGAGCTTACGTTTTGAAAAAACTGTAGAAAGACGTTGACTGCATTTTGGAGAGCAGTTCTTGTGAAGGCGGCGGCGGTAGATTTATGCTCGTTTCGACTTCAGAAAGCTCGTTTGAAGTTTTGAAAATGAAATCAGGTATTTTCCACATTTTTTTTTCATTTCTTGTCCTTTCACGTTTAATCCAGGATGCATAACTAAGGTATCGTTACGTGTTACAAGGTGTGCCCACATATAAATACAAAGGTTATCTCAACCATGATCTGACCTATTCTTTTATGATCTTTGAATAAGCAGAGAGCCAAGAGTGAGGAAATTAGTGCAAGCTTTATTCCAACTTATCACGACAGAACTGGGACTCCAAAAAGTAGTCATTACAAGCTGAAGATATGCAGGTACGAGGAAGATGGGATGGTGTTGGTCATGAGTGCTTGTTTATAGGTGACAAAAGCATAGCCTAGATGAGGGATTTTTTCCGTCCTCCAGCGTGCATTATAGGGTGATAAAAGCATAGCCTAGGTGAGACGAGAGCTTTTAATGAAATCGATGGTTTTACTTGTTTCTTCTGCAATATGAAGTCTTCTTTTTCTTACCTTGAATGTACTGCATCGGGTTATGTTCTAACAAGTTTTGCAATCTAAACATATTATAATTTGTAAACTTAGTTCTTTATTTATTATTTTGTCTACAAGAAAGTGTTGTCCTATAATGTAGAAAACGCTTCCGTGACTTTCCAATCATAAAAGAATAATTTTACTAGTTTTTCTAAGACTTACTCTCGTTGTATATATAAGAATTATTTAAATTGTCATTAATATATTGTATAAGAATAAATGATCATCTTAATTTTATATTCTTTTTGTTAGTATAATTTAATAATAGTCATATAATTTTATTTTTTATATACAATTCTCGATATTTTGAATTAAAAATATTTTTCTACAATTTAATTTTATAATAATAAATAAATAATTCACAATAAAAACATGTCGATATATTATATAAAAAACATATTATTCAATATTACGAATTTAAAATGTAACAAATGACATTTTACGATATTATTAAAAGCATAGTAAATAACATTTGACTATGTTATGAAAAATATCGCTAAAAGTATTCGACCACGTTATAAGAAAAATAGCTAATGATATAAAAAGCGTAGCTAATAGTATATAGCTACGAAGATAAAAACATGGCAAAAATCATTGGTTACATTTTATTTCGTTGTCGGTCATTTGGCGCCAAATTTTTTTCCACTAAGATTCTATTTTTTTTTTACTATAGGTGACGTTTTTTAGATAATTAGCTACGTTTTTTTTGTCATAGCCAATTGTCTACTTTGTTATAGTAAAAATATTTGTTGAAATCTCCTTCTCATCTATCGTATGGAAGAGGTGAAAGAAAACGCTTATGAAATGGAGTAGGATCCAAGTTACTTTTTACCATGAAAAGAAGAAAGCGATACTTTGGCTTTCATATAACAACTAACGTATCACCTTCACTAAAGAAACGCTTCAAAGGTATCTTGTTCTTGGCTAGCTTTCTATCAAACGACACCATTTGTATCCTCACTAACTTGCGTGACTTCATTTGAGCAGTATTACCTAACCAATTCAATACATAGACCAAACTTCACTATGATTTTGACAATGTCATAAAATCGTAACTGTGCTTGACAGTGTGAGGATACTTTGATATTATCTATATCATAGAAATAGATAACCTAGGTTAACATTTAATAGACCAAAAATTAGAGATTGAATTACAATTTTAATTTAAATATAATGTAAGACATTATGTTTTTTTCCCTTAAATTTATGTTAATGGCAATGGGCCGGCCTTGCTATTTTTTAAATAATTTTTAAAATTAAAAATATGAAATAACTTTCTTTTAATTAGATCTGAGTCTGAATTACTCAAACTCAGGCTTATTCAAGACCTAATTATTTTAAATAAAACAAGCTCAAGCCTATTCAAAGCTCAATTATTCTAAGCAAAACAATGAGTTACCTAATTTTATCATTCTGTCAATATTTAGAAACAAGAAATATTAAAACCATATAACAAAATTTTTAATGAAAGTCTTAAGTTGCTGTCAAGAATCTATATATGGCTTAAGTTGTAGGCAATGGTTTGGAGAAATAGGATACTACAGCAAAGCTAGTGAAGGTACTGAATGGCTTGTTGTCACGCAATGCCACTCCTTCCAAACTTGAGAGTAGCAATGCATAGACATATAATAATGAAATGCAAAAGAGCCAAAACCTTGATTAAGGTATAAACTTGGCCTGAAGTTTATGTCGTCATACTCTCATATGGATACTCCTTTCAGTATTATTAATATATAAGGGTTGCGGTCCGTGAACCATCAGAGTGCTGTTTGTTTTTCTCCAAGTGAAAGTGAACATTAATCAATTCCATAATAAAAAAGTTGTTTCTAGGGAGAGATTAACCAAAACAGATCATGCGTACACGGTGAGAGAACCCCTCAAGAGTGCTGCTTCACTTAAATTGTTAAATCAGTCTATTTCCGAAGGAGCCTTGAACATGCAGTACACTTCGAACGTCTTCATTTATAAGAGCAAATCATTTGTTCCTATTACTTTGTTCGTATCTTTGTTCCATAAGCATCCATCTATCTAATAAATGAGACCTATAAAAAATAAATTGATGGATGTTCATGGAATAGGGTAAAAAGAGAATAACAATAACAAGTGATCTTAGCCCACATTTATCAATTGCAAAAAAAAAGTCAAACGTATATATCTCAGTTTTGAGATCCCATATCAGTTAAAGAGGAGAACAAAGTACGTTTTATAAGGGTACGGATACCTCTTCCCTACAGATAGGTTTTCTCGGGTGTGAAAAGAGTAAAGTTGTGAAGGCTTTGGCCCGATGGGTAACCCAAATAAGACAATATCTATGAATGGGTGGTCTGAGCTGTTACAAATGGTATCAGAGCCGATTCCCAACCTGTTGTGCCAGTGAGGACGCTGAGCCCTAACGGGATGTGGATTGTGAGATTTCACATCGGTTGGAGAGGAGAACGAAGTACGCCTTATAAGGGTACATATACCTCCTCCCCATAGACGCGTTTTTCCAGTGCGAGAAAAGCAAAACAGTGAGGGCCTTGAACCGATGGCTAACCTAAAGGAGACAATATATGTGGACAGGTGGTATGGGCTGTTACAAATGATATCAGAGCCGATTCCTGACCCGTTGTGCCAGCGAAGATACTGGGCCCTAAGGGGGGTGGATTGTGAGATCTCACATCAGCTGGAGAGGAGAACGAAGTACGCCTTATAAGGGTACGGATACTTCTTCCCTACAGACATGTTTTTTGGGGTGCAAGAAGACTAAAACCGTGAAGGCTTTGGCCTGATGGGCAACTCAAAGCAGACAATATCTGTGGGCGGGTGGTTTGGGCTATTAAATCAATGCACAAGGTTTCTTGCTTTGCGAGAGTCATCTATGTACGCAACCTTCCTTTTGTAATTTCTACAAAATGTTGTTTTCGTGATTAAAACATGTAATCTTATGGTCACAAAGGAACAACTTTATTCTAGTACTCGACTTTAAATTGTGGCTAGTTTTGTAAAATAGCCTTTTCCCCAACATACTTATATGACTACAGATCAATGCCAAAACCATGCTGATGCAATCCTAGATTACTCGTTAAGTTTTTCGTCTTAGTCATATTTTACTCTTAATAAGTCCTCCACTAGTTTTGTACTGGTTGCTTAGTAACTATCTTAAGGCTATGTTTAATTGGACGTAAGGTTTTTAATGGAATTGAATTAAATTATTTATAATAGAATGTAATGTAAATGAATATAATATTAAAAATTGTTGTTTTGGAGGGATGAAATGGTTCATAATGTAATATAGTGAAATGTTGTTTGGAAGAAGAGTTTATAATGTAATTTAGTGAAAAGTTTCTTATTTTTACTATTTAGGATGGAATGAGGTGTAATATGAAACTCTCATTTTTTATCTCATTCCATTATAAACCCTCCTCTCAAACGATGAAATAATATTACATTCTATTCTATTTCATTAATAAACTTCCGACTAAACATAGCCTAAAGGTAATGCATGAATTGATGAACTTTAAACAATAGTTCAAAGTACTTGGCTCAAATAAACCGAGGGTAGAGGAAGATTTTAGTGTAACTTTTGCATATTATGTTTTGTTATTAGACTTCCTCTCACGTGTTAAATTTTGTGAGATTGGGCTTAAATAAATTGAATAGGTACAAGCCCAAATAAGGTTTCATCTTAAAACCAACTGATGATAGAAGGAGTAACTTACTAGGTTTATATACATGTTTAAGGTTATATATTCTTTTCATGTAGGACAAACTACCACTTATATTTCAACACACCCCTCTCACGTGTCGACTAATTTAAGGCCCAACACATGACACAATTTATCGTGTCGAGGTGGTGACGACTAACCCGAGAGTAACCTACTCTGATACTGTCAGGAATCTCACGTCGGATAAGTATAAGAGCATTCAACAATTTATAATAGTGTATAAACCTCCTCTTCTTGAGCTAGCTTTTGAAGTTGAGTTAGGCCTTTCTAACATGGTATCAGAGTCTGCTTGTCTTGATGGTTTGGGGCGATGTCCAGTTATGTCCCTTTGTCCAATATGCCCATCAGATGTCCAACCATGCTCTGGGTTAAGGGGGGTGTGTCAGGAATCCCACATCGGACAAGTATGAGAGCATTCAACAATTTATAATAGTTTGCAAACATCCCCTTCTTAAGTTAGCATTTAGGGGTGAGTTAGGCCTTTCTAACATGATATCAGAGCCTGCTTGTCTCAATGGTTTGGGGCGGTGCCCGGTTATGTCCCTTTGCTCAATATGCCCATCAAATGTCCAATCCTGCTCTGGGCTGAGGGGGTGTGTCAGGAATCCTACATCGAACAAGTATGAGAGATTCAACAATTTATAATAGTGTGTAAACCTCCCCCTCTTGAGCTAGTTTTTGGGGGTGAGTTAGGCCTTTCTAACATGGCATCAAAGCCTGCTTATTTCGATGGTTTGGAGAGGTGCCCGGTTATATTCCTTTGCCCAATATACCCATCAGATGTCCAACAGTCCTGCTCTGGGTTGAGGGGGGTGTCAGGAATCCCATAACGGACAAGTATAAGAGCATCAACAATTTATAATAGTGTGCAAACCTTCCCCTCTTGAGCTAAATTTTAGGGACGAGTTAGGCCTTTCTAACAGATACCATGTTAAATTTTGTAAGATTAAGCCTAAATAAATTGAACAGATACAAGCTGAAAAGAGGTTCATCCCTAAAATTAATTGGTAACAGAAGGAGTAACTCAACAGGCTTATATGCATCTTCCAAGGTTATATATTCTTTCCCCGTGTCCAAACTCTCACTTATATTTCAAGATTGTGTACCAACAACTCTCTGTTAGATGATGTTGTTTTTCTATTTTCGCAAGTTCTCCTCTGCTTCCTACCTTCTCCTTTACTATATCTTCTTTCTGCCTAATCTCTCCCGTCTCCAACAAAACCACTTTCTTGTTTAACTCTACTATCCGTCTCTTTCACACCAAACCAATTATGCACGTATTAGCATTATTCTTCAACAATGTTTACTCTCTTGTTACCCACACTCAAACCACCCAAATCCTGGAAGTATCTCTTCAACTTCCTATAATAAAGAAAACATTAACTACTACTCTTTCACCGTACACAATCACTGGCTCTCGTAATCTCTCTACAACTAAGATATAGCTACTGCATTTTCATAGTGTTAACCCTTTTGGATTATATCAGGACTTGAACAAGGAAAAGGGCTAGTTTTCCTGGGAAAAGCTCAGGAAAACTTTCTAATGGAAGAAACTCGTGCAGAAAACCGAACAGCCCATGAATACTCTCTTTCATCATCTTCCTCCGATGCTTCATTGTCATCTTCTCCTGCAAGTAATGGCAGAACCATGCCTGTCCCATTTTCATTGCTGACGAGACTAATGCAAGACATGAACCATCATTACTCATCGGAGAAAATGGAGGCATCAGAAGCAGTAGGTTCTACAATGGAGTGGCTGAGATTCATCAGCATTGACTGGAAAGAAGTAGAAAAGCGATTTGACCGACTAGCTTCTACCGGAAACTCCCCTGAACCAGTCTTAAGATCGTCATCAGATTTTGGTTTCTGTGTAGGTGAGAGTTTTCATTCATAGATTTTTTAAGAGAAAAAGATAATTTACTGGAATAGGACAAGTGCCCATATCATTAAATTCTCAAGTTCCTAAGAACATGATTTTAGCAAGAAATATTTGTCATTATTTAGACAAAACCTGTGATGAATCCCAGATGTAACGTAGCCAACATACCCGCATGGCATGACACGCCTCAGTTTGGGCAGCGCACATGGCAGAAGTTCATGTTTTCTCCCTTTTACTAGTCGGCAGTAATGTATAGATTCTATGTTCTTGTCTTCTCGAGTCATTTAGTTTGGTTTCCTTTTTCAGGTTTGCAACAATCACCAGAGTTTGCTAATGAACTTTTGAGGGCTCTTAGAGGAAGAAGACAGGATCACAGACTTGAAATCTCAAAAAGGGAATTGCATGCCAACTGGGATCGCATGACTCAACCTTGCTTTAGTTCAAGATTAAAAATTTTCTTCGACATGTAATAATCTTCTTACTGTGGGAGAACAATTCAATAGTTGTTTTCAGACGACAAATTCATTCTCCTCTTGTACCTTTTTATTTTACAGATGTGACAGAGACATGGATGGAAGAATTAACGTAATGGATTTAAAGCAGGTGATGATGTTACGTCAGTAATCCAACGATTTGAACCATTCGTATAAAGATTGTTAACAGAGGCTGACATCTGTAATATGTTTGCCTATTTACAGGCAATTTTGCTTACGGCTTCAACCAATAAATTGTCCCTGTCGCACGAGGAAGCACAGGAATATGCTGGTTTAGTCATGGAAACTCTTGATAATGAAGACAGGCGCTATATTCAGGTGTAGGGGAAAATGCTTCTGTCGCTTTTCATTTCTCTTCTTTTAATTTTGCAACTTGAAATCTATTTCTCAAAACGCATACGTTCTCATATAGTGGAAATAACTCAAGTCTGTGGATGATGGTGCAGCTACACCAACTTGAAGTCCTCCTCAAAATAAGCCACCCAAGAGTCTCATTTTCATCTACATATCAAAGCAATGACACATACCAAGAGCCCATGTCCAAGGCTGAAACTTTATTCAGATCTTACTGGAGAAGGGCATGGATACTTATGCTGTGGTTGGTGGTTTGTGTTTCACTTTTCACTTGGAAGTTCATCCAATACCGTCACAGAACAGCTTTTGAAGTGATGGGATATTGCCTCTGCACAGCCAAGGGAGCAGCAGAGACGTTGAAACTCAACATGGCTCTGATTCTCCTGCCTGTTTGTCGAAACACCATCACATTATTACGCAGGAATCAAAGCATCAATTCCATAGTTCCATTTAATGATAACGTCAACTTCCACAAGGTATGAAAAATAAACATCAGGTAGCCTTCATAAGAAGCCAATTGTTTTCACGGGCAGTTTATACTTTTCCATTTTTGGTTGATGTAGGTGATTGCAGGAGGAATAGTGGTAGGTGTGATCCTACATGGGGGAACCCATCTTGCTTGTGATTTCCCAAGAATCAGTGGCTCTGATATTTCCCTTTTCCGACAAACCATAGCAGCACGGTTCGGGTACCACCAACCATCATATATGCAAATACTAACAACAACAGAAGCTGCAACTGGGATTGCTATGGTAGTTCTAATGAGCATCGTCTTTGTGTTAGCGACAAGATGGCCTCGTCGACAGTCTCCATTGTTACCGAGGTCCATCAGGCGTTTAACAGGGTACAATACCTTTTGGTACTCACACCACCTACTTATCCTTGTATATGCGTTGCTCATAGTTCACTCCATGTTCCTCTTTCTGACCAGCAAAGTAACTGACAAAACGGTAAGCTTTTTCTTTCGAAGAAATGGTCTTGTAAGTCTTGGAATACTACATTGATCTACCAACTCTTCATGCAGACATGGATGTACATTGCCATTCCTGTTTCGTTATATGTTGGAGAAAGGATCTTCCGAGCTATCAGATCGGAGTTTTATGAAGTTGAAATTTTGAAAGTAAATCATCTGAAACTAATTTAGTTGTACAACTGGAATAAATACATCTTAACATCGAGAGCAATTTCTCCTTTCGTTTTCTGCAGGCAAGCATTTATCAGGGTAAAGTGCTATCCCTGCAGTTTCAGAAACCAGCAGGTTTCAGTTACCGGAGTGGAATGTACATTTTCGTACAATGTCCTCAGATTTCTCCATTTCAGTGGTACCCTAACGACCCATATGCTTTTCTTCAACACGTCTTGTTCAATTTCAAGGGGCTAAGAAACCCACCTTTAAATTTTTGGATTATATCTCTGGAGGTTACTAAATGGTGTTTACTAAAACATTTAGAAATATTGTGTTGCGTCTGATGCCCCATTTTTCTGTGTGTGTTGTCATTTTTTGAAGGTGGAACTGGAGTTTTCATGTTCTGTTCACCAAAGCAACATAGCCATAGTTCAGAAGAGGATTGTGTGTCCTTTTTAGTGCTTGATTCACTAACCACAGTGCCCCTTTCACATTTTCAGGCACCCATTTTCATTGACTTCAGGGCCTAGGGATGATCACCTGAGTGTTCATATTAGAGCACTTGGAGACTGGAGTTACCAATTATATAGTCTATTCCAGGAGGTAAAAGAACATAAAACAGAAACTAAGCACAGGATTAGAGCAATTAACCAACTTAATACGCTCAAAACTCATTCAAGAGTCATCTGGGTGTGCAGGCAACAGTGTTTGGAATCAAGGACTATCCAAGGATACGGATTGACGGACCGTATGGCGCTGCATCTCAAGACCATGTCAAATATGACATCGTTGTGCTTGTTGGACTTGGCATAGGAGCCACACCTTTCATCAGTGTCCTTAGAGACATTGCTGATGGTATCCAAAAGCACCGTATGGAAACTGTATGATGCTTTGACTGGGCTCTCAGTTTAGCTCTCTTCAACATTAACAAATTGCTTCTGTTATCAAGTCATATTCAATGTTTAGGTGAACTTCATGTAGGTTGGTGAGCAAGAATGTAGCTTGTCAAGGGTTCCTCTAAAGGCCTACTTCTATTGGGTGACAAGAGAACAAAGCTCCTTTGATTGGTTCAGAGACATATTGATGGAAATTTCAGCATCCAACCAAAAGCAGGTAGCTTGATCATCACAGGACATTTCCATTCGTAGCAAAGGTCCATTCCTTGGAAAACTATTTTACATGTTCTTGTTATGTCTTATTGTTCTTACTGTTTTGCTGATCTTCTAGCCCGCCATTGAAGCACACAACTTCTTAACTAGTGTACATGTAGAAGGGGATGCAAGATCAGCTTTGATAAGAGCAATACAGGCATTGTATCATGCCAAAAATGGCATAGACATTGTCTCTAGGACTGAGGTAAATAGCAGTGCATGACTTTAACAGTTTTTACCAATCAAGTTCTAAGAAAATCTAGGGACGTATCATTTTCCCTCAGCTGACTGTGACTTGTGCTCAAGTTAAAACATTCGGAAACTTGCTTCCTTTATAATGTAGAAGGTTAACAGCTTAACAAAGTAACACATCTATTTTTCAGGCACGCACACATTTTGGTCGTCCGAATTGGTTCACCATCTTCTCAAAATTAGCCGAAAACCACAGTGGAGAAAGAATTGGTAAGAAGCAAGCACCTCCATCTCTTGCAATTAGCATGTTTAGGAACGCAAAGGTCTCTGTTTAGCCAATGAGAAGTGAAATATGGGAATTGTGGTACATACTTCACCCTGACATGAAAGCTTGAAAACATTGGTAGTGGTAGGCCAACAACTGTCATCTAGATATAGGTTCCCTTGTAGGTTTGTTGACAGAGCTGGCCAACAAATCGAAGCACCAGCCCCCTCTAGCACGACAGCAGCCATTGATCTTTCCTGGATGACAGTTGTTCCAAGTGCTTTGGTCCAATTTCCTAAGTTGCAAGTATCTCGACAGGATATATCTAGAAGATTTGAAAAGTTCCGTTGTAACACAATTTTTTTGGTTTTGGAACAGGAGTCTTCTATTGTGGCCCATCAGCACTAGCAAGGGAGTTGCAGAGTTTGTGCACCGAACTCTCCTTCAAGACGACTACTAGATTTGTATTTCACAAAGAAAACTACTAAATTCAAAGTGTAACATGTCACCACTTCCAGGTCAGAAAAAGAGCGCTAGCACATAGTGTCCAATGTGTATTAGTAATCTACATCGCCTCAATTTTCTTTTATTTTCATAGCTTTAGGGTTTATAATAGCAAAACTTTGACCAGCAGAGCTTTTTTCTATAAAATTTATTTTAGAAGAAATTTTTTAAGAAGCTAGTTAATTATTTAGTTGTCATTTTTAAAAGAGCTTCATATAATATACTATTTGACAACATAAAAATAAAAATTATTTTTTATTTTAACTATATTTTATTTTATAATAAAAATTATTTATGTATATAAATATTATTTAAAGTATATTAAACAATATACAAAGCACAATATATTAATTGTTAAATAATTTTAAACCATATGAAATATAAATGAAAATATATCTAACCAAATCTTTTATATGAATTATATGGTAAGAAAAACTAATTTAAAAAATAAATATTAAAATATATAAAAAAAGTCAAATAATATTATATAATCCCCAAAATAAACGTGAGGATGAATTTATGAGTATGGTGAAAATTATGTGTAAAACATAAGGACAAAAAAGACTAAAAAATAAATTCATTAATTGATCTAAAAATTTACTTTTTTTAGAAGCTCCAAATTTGAACTTCTTAAAAAGCTGTACTTTAACTGCCAAAAAAATTATATCTATTAAAGTATTTTTTATTTTACAGTCAAATACATTTTTTTTTAAATGACATTTGTGGTAAAAAAAATTACATATTGACCACCTATAAATTTATCAAAACAGTCAATTAATCATCTCCAGAACCTTGCCCAACAAGATCACCTGCCGTACATTTTCCCGTCAATAAACGGGCGGAGAACATCACTACTAAACAAGAGGAGAATCAAACAGGTAAAACAAAAGAAGAAGTTTGATGGATGTTTAGAGAAAGCTTTGAGCTTCTTCTTGGTCACTTTTATTATGCATTATCCAGGCTTGAATGGAAGCTAGAAACACTGTCTTTCCACTCCTAGAGATCTTAACACACCTCGCTGAAAATCATAACTAGAAAAGAATTGTCAAGTACTGCAAGATTTACATTAATTTTGAAATTTCCCAAAAAATTTAACATCCGAAGTTAAGGCATAAAAGTCGAAAATAAATAAAACAAGAATCATCTGATAACCAACCATCTTCACATGATTTTTCCTGAACAAAATACATCCTCAATAAGTAGCACCAAAAATTTCCAAAAGAACGTTTTGTATGATCTTATTTCCTTAACATCAGGGCGCGGGCGCAGCAAGCTTTCCCCATTTAACTCTTTAGTGCTGCTGCTCCTGATATAATCTCGATCAGTTCAGTTGTGATAGATGCTTGACGAGTCCTGTTAAACAAAATACATATCATGGAAATCAATAACAAGCGCAACAAAATTAAAGAAAATACACTATTGCATGCTACTAATTGACCAGCAGTCCAAAACGTACGGAAGACCAAACTTATTGTGACAGAACATGAAGCAAAAGAAAATCTTTTTTCCGACTGCAGAAATGATAACTTAAGAACGGGGAGTGCAAATGGGGAGAGAGAGAGACTTGTTGTAAGTGAGCGTCAGTCGATCAAGCATATCGCCAGCATTTCTGCTTGAGCTATCCATGGCAGACATCCTAGCCCCTTGCTCACTGCAAGCATTCTCCATAACTGCATTGAACATGACCTGGATAGAATATCAGACATTGTTATCATGCTGATTGCTTTAAAATGCAGCAAAGTCCCCAGTACAGCTTAGAGAACGGATTTAGTTGAGGCTTACACAAGAAAATTGGAACTCGGTAAGATTCTGAAGTATTTCACCCTTTGTTTCACCACCTTCAATCTCATAGGAGTCAAGTTCACCAAGCTTTCCACCAGATTCAGATTCTTTCTCCACAACCTACATCAATATTAGCGAAAACACAACATGAATACAACTAATGAAATCAATTACTTCAACTTATTTGATGCTAGATTATAATCACCTCGGGAGATAATACAGTTGCAATGGTGGGAAGAAATGAAACCACCGACTGAAACTTGTTGAAGACAATCCTTAGAGCATCATACTCAACATTCTTTAAGATGTCATCCGCAAGGACAGCAACCTAAAAGCACAATGGTTTGAAGCACACAGAGGTTAGAATGTTCACTGAGTACCTTTGAATTGCGTTGTATCTTCAAAGGCTGCATCTCCCACGCAACTTTAAGAAATTTTAAGTGCCATGATAAGATGACAACATAAAGAATCCTTGGCAAGCAGAAACCAAAAATATCTTTTTTTAAGAGTATTCTTCAGACTTGGAACTATAGAGTTTTGTATTCACATGTATTATTTTCCTATTTAAGAATTGGAAACAGTTGAAAATGATTACTTTCCAATTTTCCATAATTAAGCATTAAACACATGCTTTTCAAATGTGCTTCGCAATATGTTAAATTGTCTCCCTTATTTTTCACCCTAGGAAACATTAAGTTTTTACATGTAATTTTCACACAATTTATAATTCATCTGATTTGGATTTTTTTTTTGATAGAGATAAAAAATGATTGTCATTAATTTATGCATTTATTTTGCATCATGATATATATAAATATACAAACACAGAGACATATAAGGTATGCTTATTGTTTTACATATTATCTGTAGGCTGTAGTACAAATAATTCTAGAATATGTAATTTTCAACTGCTTTACAATGAAAACTAGTTTTTCAGGCTGTAGTACAAATAATTCTAGAATATGTGAATTATGTTGCTACAATGAAATTGAGGATTGGAAACTCAAATTAAAAAAAAAAAAAGTCCGCAAGTAACGAGCGAAGGATGTCTTTGCCTCACTAGCCTAAACTTGTGATGCACAATTAAGCGCACAATACGAATCGTGATTCAACAGAAGATCCTTTTTTTGTTTAACACAAATCCAAACAAGTCAACAGACTTACCTGCGTATAATTAAGAGGATTCTTCTGCAACTCGGTGATTATTATCTCAATATCCTTCTTTGAGTCACGGACCAATTGAGCCTTTGCTTTCTCTCCCAATATGACATATTTTGTTTCTTTCTCAGGACCTGCGGTAGCACAATAAGCTAATCAAAACACATCAATCTCAGTGCATAAATTCTAAGAATCGAGCTCAAAATAATGCCTACCTGAAACCAACTTGTTCAAACCCCTGCTTATCTTGACTGCAGTAGAGTTAATTCCACCACATAGACCTTTGTCCGAAGAAATGGTAACAATGACATTCTTCTTCACATCAACGCCTAATCAATATAACAAGGCGATTGCAATTAAATAGAAGAGTAAAACAAAATCAATTGAGCGCATAATTGTGAGTGAATAAAAAGAATTTAGTAGTCAGTAGAACCATTAGCAAGTGAACAAACATCATAAGCATTTGAAAACATAAGTTATCTAATATCCTTACCCTTTATCAAAGCCAAACTTTAACCATATACTTGTTTTAATCTATGGTCAATGGAGGGCTATACTTTGAATCAAGTCACATAAGCTATTCGAATAGAAAATTAAACAACCCAAAATTCACATGGCTAATAAGAACCATAAAGATCCAATTTATCTTAAATTACAAATCATGAAAAGAGTGAACAGATATAGAAGATCAGTAATACCATTTCACTTTCACACTAAAAACTACCTATACAATGTGTTACCGTTGATTAGCCAACCAGAACAATTATATACGTGCATATGAACACAAGGCACCAATGACTTGCCAAAATATAACCTACAACAATGAGAAGTTCTTGATGGATTGGAAAGGAAAAGATGGTTTACTACGTAAAGTTTGCTAATTTTAACATGAACACCTCAAAACCTAACCAGTGACCTGACCAGGTTATATTTTTACATACTTGGAGAGTCGCCAAGAAGTGCAGTAAATGGCTGCCAAAGGCCACGGGAATTTTCAGCTTTGGTCTGAATTGCTCGTAATTTAGAGGCTGCAACCATCTTCATTGCCTTAGTAATTTTCTGAATGTTCTTGACACTCTTCATGCGATTTCGGACTGCATAAGATAAATCAATCATAATTTATCCATATTCACAGAGATTTATTAGGATTATGCAAAAGACTGCAAGTTTTTCTTAAACAAAGGAATTAGGCGATAGAAAGGAAGCCATTAATACCAACTTGAGTAGAGATATAGCGCACCCCAACAGAGGCCTGTTCCCTATACACCACAAACCACTTTTGAGAATTAAAAGTGTCGAAGAATACACAAAGTTACGTGATAGAAAGAGCTTGGAAATGATAGCGCGGCATGAGCCTAAAAACAATCGTGATGTGGCTAGGTTCACTCAATTTGTAACAGTACACATATTTCAAGATTATAGCGTGTAGTTTGCAGTAATAGCATGCCAAGAGTGGTTTCAGCTGAACTCGTCAACAGTTTTTATATAACATTCCATTTCAAAGGCTAATACTCATAAAAACAGTACTGGATACCGCTGACTAAAGACAATAATTTTACAAAGGAAACACCAATTGAATGTCAAAAGCTAACTCCCATGAACATAATGTTTCAATCAATCTCGAAATTATCGAAAAAGAAAACTCGAATCCACCAATCCATCATCTGGAACCAGTAAAACTTACTTCAAACTCCATTCTCAAAACACGACAATCAACATTCAACTTCAAGATTCTTCTTTTTCCCCGTATTCCAAACAAACAGATACAGAGAAGCACATGATCACATAAAAATCGCAACACACAACACCAACCAACAACGTTCGGCCAACCACATACGGAGGAACAAACATTAAAAAATAGAAATGAAAAGCAAATGGACACAAATCCCAATCCATATTTCATCAGAACCCAGAGAAATGTAGAAATTGGGAAGGAATGGAATCGTACTCGGGGATGAGATAAGATCGGGGAGCAGCGGCCATTGGATGGCTATTTGATAGAAGCACGGCAGCAAATCGTCGGACTTCGCGTCGGAGAGCAGCCATCGCCATCGATGAAGAAGATGATGACAAAAACCCCTGAAAGATGGGAATAGGGATAGCGTTCGATTCAGGTTTTTCGTTCAGTTGATTGCAGTTGGCACGGCGATGGTTGTTTCAGCGGCATCGTTTTGACATTGTTTGTTGTATCAAACAAGTTTGTAAAATTAATAAATGTCAACATTTCAAATCAATCATATGAATGTCGTATCGGGCTCGGTATTAGATTGGGTTCAGGAATAAAATTGTATCGGTATTGATTAGTACCGGGTGCCGTTTCGAAATTTTTTTTAAATTTATGAAATAGTTCCTAAAATTTTTAAAAATTGCAAAATAGTTCATATTGGTATATTATACAGTTGTACTGTATACTTTACTAGTTTACT
>JAOTBA010000007.1:11706333-11720974 GCA_025629845.1 Erythroxylum squamatum | reverse complement strand
CACCAATTAGGAGTCAAAAAGTACATTAACAATTATAAAAAATGCAGCCAATTTATAAGATAACTTGGGCTCAATCACTCGATATGTACAATGAGCCCTATATCCGTAACGGGTAAGGGACGATATCAATGAGCCCGATATCCACAATAGATACGAGATAGTTTAGGCACACAATCACAACAACGTAATAATTGAAAGTGGGTCACACGAACATTGCATATACACTTATTGAGGTGTTTGACTAATTGAATTATAATGTGGACATGTATTTGTATGAAAATGGGTATGTGAAGTAAATGATATGTGGTGCAATTTTCTAAATGAAAAGAACTGAAATTATTTGCTTATATGATTTGTTATGTGGTATGAATTAGGTGAACCATCTAATATGGTTACATCACTGAGTTCGCAAAACTCGTTAAAATTGCAACGTTGATTTTTCAAGTCCGAGAGAGGACACTAGTGAAAGGGGGATGCTACAAGAAAATTAATTCTTATACTTTTGTGAGGAAATGGTTCAAAGGTCGGTCAGCTGAGATTGAAGGATTAGATAGAAGTTTTTGTAAAATTCCTCATGTAATGTACTTAGTTTTAATACTGTATATATTCGGATGGTTTGTAAAGCTACAATGTAAGTATGGTTTTTATGAAATGAAATGAGGAATGCAGTTTGGTTTTAAAATTTGGTGACTTTTATGCCTAATAGATGATGCCATGGTTAAGTTGCATACGTGTTTTCTCTAATATGCCATTATTATAGGTTATGTATTGGAATGTTCACAGGGTGTTTCGGTATGTAATTTATGATAGTGGGGTGTTACATTATGAGTTAACGTTTTCATCATTTCTTCTAGTGAAGGTCTCAAACTTGATGTTTAAGTTTGTCTTTGATATGGTTGTTAATAGGAACCTTGTTGTTGTCCTTGCCGCCCATAGGTGTTGAATAGAGGATTTTTCCATCCTGAGTTCTATGCATATGGGTTGCCAGGATTCCTTTGTGGTTGACCCAGAAAGCTTCCAAAAGCATTCATTTCTTCTGTAGATGTATCCTGTAAAGTTGGACACCTATCAGTGGGATGTCCTGCCATTGTGCAAATTCCACATACCTTTACTTGTTGAGCGCCACTTATAGCCATTTGCCTAATCGAAGATGACAACTTAGCCATTTGTTGCTCCAATGTAGTAGTACTAGCTTCATTAACCTTTAATGGTTGGGCATCTTCTCGAATACTAAATTGTTAGGACTTAGCAGCCATGCTGGAAATGAGATTTCTGGCTTCAGTAGGTGTCTTGTCCACCAGTGCTCCTCCGCTTGCTACATCTACCATATTTCTTTCTTGTGGCAGAAACCCCTCATCGAAATACTGTATCAATAGTTGCTCATTAATTTGATGATACGGACAGCTAGCACACAACCTCTTGAAATGCTCCCAGTACTCATATAATGTTTTCCTATGATGTTGTCAAATTACACAGATCTCCTTCCAAATACTTGTAGCTTGAGACACAGGAAAGTATTTTTCTGGAAAAAGTCTCTGCATCTCATTCTAAGTGGTAATTGATTCCCAAGGCAAGTAATAAAGTCAGTCCTTAGCAGTGTCTCCCAACGAGAATGGGAATGCTCTCAACTTAATATGCTCTTTTTGCACTCTGACTAGCTTCATGCAAGAACAGACGACGTGGAACTCCTTAAGATGCTTGCGAGGATCTTCACCTAGCATACCACGAAAAGTAGGCAAAAGATGAATTAAACCATATTTAAGCTCAAAAGTAACATCAATAGTAGGAAAATCAATGCACAACAGTTGATGATTAAAATCAAGGGTAGCCAATTGTTTAAGAGTACGATCATTATTTTGCCCAGCCATGTTAGAAGCAGTATTAGAAATGGAATCACTAGAAGAATCAGAAAGTAAATCTAAAGCTATTTGAATTCCTAGTGAAGAGTCAAGTTTTCTGTCAGTTGATGATGGATCCTTGAAACTTTGTACAACTTGTCTTCTCACTCTGTGTAACGTTCTTTCAAGTTTTGGATCAAATTTCAATTCACCAGTGTAAGAAGATCGTTTCATGTACCGAAACTAACCAAACAAGAAAAGAAATTATCCATAAATAAAAATAAAATAAAACAAATATATTCAAAAAAGGAAAGGATATTAATCCCTGATAATGGCTCCAAAATTGGCTACATGTCATAACACTACCAAAATAACTAGACTAAAACTATAGCTAGCGGTAAGTCTAAGTTGATGCCATAAAGATTAATTCCAATTACTTTCCTAAATTATCTGTATAAGCAAAACATGGGGGTTTTGGTTTGAAGCAAATTAGAAGACAAAGTAAAATTGAATCTAAAAAAACCAAATTGAGTTAAACAACAACAAAGGATAAAGTTGATGAATGAGTTGAAATTCAGTTCTTTAGTTTAATCTCGGCCTAAGCACAATTTCGCAGATGTTGTTGAATTATCGTCTTTACACCTCTCTTAAGACTATTGATTGTGAACTAACAATAAGCTCTGTTAATTCCAGTTTTTCCTTAGATCATAGTTAATCAAGAAGAACTCATTAATTAACCATAACTATTGGGAAACCTAGAACAAGCTCCCTAAGTTTATCCAGTAGCTGCATTACAAGTGAGAAAAGCAAACCAACCTAAGTAAATGACATAAGCTCAGATTATTTAACTTATGTTACGTTATCTCAAACAATTTAATACCGTTAGTTGCCACATACGACCTTTAACATGACTATTACGTATCACATTCAATTTCTAGTTATGGTTTTTCATAAAAAAACGATTCAATAGAGCAATAAAATCATTCTTGTACAATACACAATCAATCCATACAAGATAATATAAATAATATGAAAAGAGGTTTAAAAAATGATACACTACAACAATCTGCTTAATGTGCTCTTTGGCCTCGATTGCACCTTGATCTCCATCTTCAAGCTCTTACTATCGACCATCCTCTCCATTGCCACTATCGGTGTTGAAGAACGAAGAATAACCGAAGAGAAAATAGGGGAAGAGTGTTTTCGACTAAGTCTTTCCTCAAATGTCCTTTCCATCGTCACTCCTTTTTCCTTATGTAGTAAAATTTAGGTTTAAACCGAGTGTCACCTGGCCATTAAGGACACCTGGCTTTTCAAGTTAATTCTCATAGTATGAAAATTCACGGTTGTGCGAGGTCATTGCACGACTGTGCAAGCCTCTCACGGCTGTGATAGATCTCTCATGGTTGTGAGAGATTTCTCACGCCCATGCAATCCAATGTTTGGTCATGAGACTTCTCCTTTTTTTTTGTTCTTCATTTGACATTATCTCTTGCCTCTTCTCCTTTCAGTCATCTTCTTCCTCATGCTCCATGAATCAATAGAATATGGAAATTGAGAAGATGCTTCAATGATATGCTTTCGGGTCACTTTTGCTTCTTTACTTCTGAAAAGTACCTAAGACCAAATATGAGGTAAATGAGTATCCTAAGCATTTCTAAGGCATTAATCACTAAGTGTAGTACATCAAATGAATTAACATTTAGACACATATCACCCAACAAATGATGAAGTAGATGCAGAAAGTCCTGTGGTAGAAGAGAAGTCAGATGAATAAGAGATTCCAACCTAAAAACCTCCATAACAACAATTACCAATTGTATTGAGAAAACCAAAAAGGAGCACTCAAGTACTTGCTCGATATGTTAATATGGTGGCTTATGCATCTCTAATTGAAATTGATGCCATTCATACCACTTACAATGAAGCAGTTAGATTTTCAGAAGAAGATATGTGGAGGATAGCAATGAATGAAGAAATACAATTCCTTCATAAGAATCAAACGTGGAAGCTAGCTAGTCTCCTGAAGGGAAAGAATGCAATCGAATGAAAATGATTATATGCAAAGAAAGATGGATTTCCTGATAAGAATGATGTTCATTATAAAGCAAGATTGGTGGCCAAATGCTACACTCAGACAGAGGTAATTGATTATAATGAAGTTTTTTCTCCAGTTGTAAAACATTCCTCCAATTGAATTTTGTTGGCTTTGGTCGCACATTTTGATATGGAACTAGTTCAATTGGATGTAAAAACTGTGTTTTTATATGGAGACTTGGAGGAGGAAATCTATACGACTCAACCTGAAGGTTTTAAAGTTGCTAGAAAAGAGAATATGGTGTGTAAGCTTGAAAAATCGTTGTATAGATTGAAGCAATTTTTGAGGCAGTGGTACAAGCAATTTGATAAGTTTATGATGGGCCAGAAATACACAAGAAACAAATACGATCAATGCATGTATTTTTGTAAGCTACAAGATGGATCCTACATCTATCTTCTCCTGTATATTAGCGATATGTTGGTAGCTTCAAAAAATCTAAGAGAAACTGAGAGATTGAAGATTCAGGGATCTAGGTGAACCTAAGATGATTCTCGATATGGAGATAAGCAAAGATAGGGAATTGTGGAGACTTGAGAAAGGTACTAAAATGTTTTAGTTTGAATGAAAAGTCAAAACCTGTTAGTACTCTGCTTGCTCCTTATTTCAAGCTCAGTGCATCTTTGTTTCTAAAGAATGATGTAGAATGGGAACATATGTCAAAAGTACTGTATGCAAATGTTGTTGGTAGCTTGTTATATGATATTATATGTACAAAGCCCAACATTTCATAGGTAATTGGGGTTGTGAGCAGATATATGCATGATCCTAGAAAGAAACATTGACAAGCTGTGAAATGGATTCTACGATACATTTTGAATACCATATATGTTGGTTTGGTATTTCAGCGGGATAAGTAAGGCGGTCAATGTGCAGTTGGATATTGTGATTACGACTAATGTTGGTGATTTGGACAAGCATTAATCAACTACTAACTATGTGTTTATTCTTACAAAAGTATCAGTTAGTTTGAGGTCTACATTATAGTCAACAGTTACTTTGTTGATTACAGAGGCAGAGTATATGATAGCTACAGGTTGTGAAGGAGACAATTTGGCTTCAAGGATTGCTTGGTGAATAAAGGGTTCGAGAGAAGCACATCAAAGTGCATTGTGATAGTCAGAGTGCAATTCTTTTAGCAAAGAACCAGGTTTATCATACAAGAACGAAGTACATTGATGTCTGTTATCACTTTGTATGAGAGGTTCTGCAAGAAGGTGGAGTAGCAATCCAAAAGATTAAAACCACTAAAAATCCTGACGATATGTTTACAAAGGTAGTGACTGAGGTCAAATTCCAACATTGTTTGGGCTTGATCAATGTTGCTAAAAATTGAAGATGAGCACTTTGAAACACATTTGAAGATACTACTAAAGACGAGTTTTATGAGAGATTTGAAGATATGGAATTTGCCAAGGTGGAGATTTGTTGAATTTTCAATAATTGTGGCTCATCCTACAATTGCAAACCCCACATCGAGAAAATATGGATTTGTGGGACATTGCTTCCCTTATAAAATAAACCCTCCTCCTTTAGTTTTAATTATCCCAAAATTGCTTATCTTTCCTTAACGTAAAAATTCTCTCTTTCTCTCCATAATATTTCATTTGTATTATTTCCCTAAAATAGTTAAACATTAATTTAATAGTGTCCGAGGACATAGGCATAATTGGTCGAACTTTGTTAAATTCTAATGCTCTTTATTTGTTTATTTAATAGCTATTATTGGGAGTAGTTGTAGTGAATTATTGTGCTATTAAATTACATATCTAGGAAAATTTTGTCTAAAAAGATTAGGTTTTAAGTGAGACTGTTTGTGACCCTTCCAGTTTTTCCTGAGAATTTACCTTATGTGATTTTTCAGTATAATTGTTTACACTCTATTCACTTACGCAACAGTGCTCGAGGTGAATTTGTTATTATTGATAAAAATTAACCCAAGTTTCCATTTCAAGTTATTTTAGTCGATTGGTTAATATTTTAGGAAAATTGCGTGTAGAAGGAGAAGATTGAGGTAGTTGTTGTTTCTTAGGAAAGCAACACATTAATTGTCAAAATTTTTTTAGCTAAAAAAACTATGGTGTAGCTTTGTCTTTTGACTTCAATAACGCAATTGTTTTGTTGTGATACCTTACTGATTTCTACCGTTGGGCAAGACCAAAATGGTCGTTTTGTAATATGACAAACTTATATGAATCTGTAGCTATTAAATTTATGTTGTTTTCATATTCTGTAGATTCATTCCACTTTAGTGGTTAATTTTCAAAGAAAGATTCCACTTCAGTGGTTGAGTTTCAGCATTTACCTTAACTGCATAATGTTGGAGAGGAGAAGAGAAGAGAAAGATAGGTCAAACGTTTTTATTTTTTTGGTTATTTGAATTTTTTAATATTATTTTATTAAAATAAGATGTAAATTTTGTATGACATATAACATCTTACACATACTAAAATGCAACCATATAGCTTGTCATATCATCACGATAATAAAACGACTAATTTACGAAAAATTAAAATATTTATTACTACTTTTTAAGCTTCTAGCTATAATTATAAAATTTTGAAAGTTTTAAATTTTTTAATCATTAACACTATTTTCTAAAGCAAACTTTCCTGGTTTCTATACAACTTTAAGATGTCAGGTCCGGGGAGATTTATGTCAAACATTATAGTTTAATCTCTAGTCCATTGGATCTACTCGAACATGAAAGCGCTCTTCACCTCAGTTCAATTTTTGTTTCAAACTAGCTGGTAACCACAACGTAGAGCTAGTTACCACAAAGGGATTAATGTATTAATTTGAATGTTCAGTATCTTCCAAACTATTTACAGTTTAAATACAATAGGAAGGAAAGAAAAAGAAAAAGAAATAGAAATAGACATCTTTTTCGCCTAGAGAGGGCGTTCCCAAGCCCGAGTTAATGTACTAATCCCATTCGACGTCAAAGAATCCAGCATCTTTCATCTCAGAATAATATGCATTTTCCAATAGAAAATCTTCCTCCTATGAAGATGTCAAATGAATATTACATAAGTAAGGTCATCAAGATCTCCACAGGAAATATGGTAGCACCATCAAGAACCACAACAGCAAAAAGAAATTCACCTGGAAAAGATCTGCTAGGAATGCCACGTATAGGATGGGAAGATAGAAACAGTGATAGCAGAAAACTGTGAAAATGTACAACCTGCAGCAGGCAAAAAAGACCAGAATTTGGAAAGGCTCTTTGAAAGGATGGAAGTTTATGTATAGTTTTTCTTTTAAATAAACAGTTTTTTCACAAGTACCAAATGCCGATGCTGGCGCCAATTCCGGCAAACCCACAAGCAAACAATGCCACAGCATTTAAGATGAACATAACAGTAACATAGTTGTAAAATGCTGGCCTAACTGTAAAAGGGGGAAGATGTCAAGTTCAATCTGATAAAGAAGATGTAACAACATAGTTATTGTACTCACGAGATAAATTCTCTCTCCATTTTGAGAAATGCACAAATAATATATATCCATAAACACCAGCCAGCAATAATTTGTGTATGATCCAAAAGCCCCACTTCATTCTTTGTGTTGCATCAACACCATCAATAAAGAGTGGCACCCCAAACCCAAAAACATAAACAGCCTGAGAAAGAATAGCTACAAGTGGTGAAATGGATCTACACTATAAGTTAAGTTTGATATGGACAACATCGAAATAAATGATTGACACATGATAGATGATGTAAAACAACTATTTACCCACAAGGATAAAGCCTGTCAAATTAAACAGTTAAAATGCTACAGAAAATATAGGAATTGTTTGGAAAAATATCTTACGTATGAAACTAGTGAATCTTAAAAGTTGAGAACATAAATATAATATATAGGAAAAAAATAACTGCTCAAGTCTCATGTAAACACTAAAGCAATCAGTTGAATTGGATAAAAAGCCTTAGCTGGCGTATGAAATTTCTCATACAGTAAACGAACTGATATAGCCTCCCACACCCTACCAAAAGCATGTATGAACCTAGAGGCAGAAAGTAACTTCAGTTTTCCTTTCAACTTAATAGCCTAAATACTCTATTACCATTTTACCACCTTGATTAATAGTAGTCAATCTCATAGCAGAGAATTAAAAAACAAGAAACTCAAAGGTAATAGTGAAGAAATAAAGTTATTCACCATTAGATGTTTCAATTATAAGAGTGAAATTGGATCTGGTCCCATGTAGAAGTAGAGGTACAGAAGAAAGAAAGGGAAAAGAATGTACACAAGTTTTAGGTGGTTCGTCAGTGAACTTATGTCTACGGGCACAGACTACAATAGAGAAGAGCACCCAAGTGTTTTACTCATAAAGTTTAGCCCATTTATTTATTAGTAATGCTATAATATCTATAATAAAGTAATACAATATTACTACAAAATATCTAAACTATTCTATTATACGATAAAAAAAAATTCTTTTATCGAATATATAATAATTCTAAATTCATCTCTCTAATATCTTCAACAAAAGAACACACAAGAAAAACTGTTATAGAGTAACAGAGCTCCTACTATGCCCTTTCATAACCCCTCAGTTTTTCCGGATCAAGTTTAACATATTAGAGACATGCCTAAAGATCTGCCAACATAAAAATTCTTCTTAATGGTACAACCCCCGTAAGTATTCAACTCACTTGGTTTTGAGCGTATGAATTCTTGATGTAACAAAAGACTCGTCAAAAGAGATAAATAAAACCACAATGTTCACACGCCCTTATACTTTTGATCCAACAAAACATAGTCCAGATTTTCATTCATCAATTATTATGCATTTCCATTAATGCCTTCTGTTTTTCTCTCTCTGTGAATCCATACTTATTCAGTCTTACCACTAGATAACTAACAAATTCAAGTATAAATGCCAGCACTCTAACTAATCTAGCCTTTACTGTTAAATCCAAAAGACAATCATTGACCCTGCACAAGCATGCATTACAAATTCACCTTAAAGTATATGGCAGAAACTTGAATGTCAATCTGTAGCATCATTATCACTCTTTCCAAATTGAAGAAACACATCCAAAAACAGGAAATTCTAATCACTATCTCCATTCTACTACTATTCCTGGTATATAAAATTATAAATCCATCATCATGGAAAAGTCTCGATGATTTCAGGTTGATATGTGTGTATAATTCCAGTTCGGAGACAATTTAAGCCCATATTCAAGACCGACATCTTCCATCAAAATATTTCAAGTTTCCATCAATCAATTCAAAAAATTGTACCAGCAAATACTTTTTTTTTCCTGAGTGAGTTATCGATCTGCAGTTTGCATGTTAGGCTTGTTTATAGATTCTATTGTCATAATATTTTTCTCATACTTTTTATATAGCCTTGTATATGACATCTTTATAAACCTACAATATGCAACAAATACCAAAACTGAATTTGCTAGAGGTGCAAAACTGGTAATTCTGAATTCAGTTTGCCTGGTACTACATGAATTGACTGCATCAAGCTGGCTGCACTACCCTGTTATTTCCTTAACACAAAGAAATTGACATTGTAATAAGTATGCAAGAAAAAGGAACTCTTACCAAAGCAAGAAAAAGGGAACTCTTACCATAAGTTGAACCTTTACACCATAAAAAGGACCAACAAACACAATAAACCTGAAACTTTCAGCATTTCTCTCACTGACTAACTTTGGAATTCTCAAAACATATCGACCTAGTAATGCTTATTGTCCAGAAGTGCATTCTGCATATTGTAAAAAATCAGTTTTAGGCAATTAAAAACAAAAACAAGCAATACCTTGAAAAGAATATCCACAACAACAACGACTCCTGAAACAACAAAAGTGCGAGCTAAGGCTGCCAATCGACTAGCATAATTATCTTGCAGTAAAAATGCAAGTATGCTGATTTCCATGAACACCATGCTAGATGCAGTGAACAATGACAACAAATTCCAAGCAATCTCCTTCCCAGGAGTGCATTGCCAAGCCTGTTTGTCAAACAAAAGAACAGGCAAGAAATATATCAATTGGAAAAACAAAAATTCAGCGGAGAACATGCTCCAAGGCCAAGAGAATAGTCTCTCCACAAATTCGTCCAGAAATTGACTCTACAAACTCAATCCACACAGAAATCACAAGTAAATGACCTGAAGAGAGCACCAAGCGAGATTGAGAAAACTAGCGAGCCAGAGAAGAGCATAACAGGAAATCATAATAAATGACCTTCCACTCCAAAGCCTCCTCACATTCCTCTTTGCGTTGATCGCTAAGTACAACAAGAACAGAACTGCCGCCGCCACGAGCACGATCTCGTACCATAACAGGTGGCATTTCTCGCCGCCGCCACCTCTGGACAACGGCAACGAACTCTGTCCGTTTCCGCCGGGAAGAGCCGAGACTTTTGGTGGGAGGGAAGAATAAGAGATGTTAGGAATCGATGTTAGTAAATTCATCTCGAGAGGGGAGGAGATCAATAAGCTATAAGGTAACCGTCGCTTGGACGGCCGTAATTGCACCGTAAGGAGGTGAGCATTGGGGAGTGTATGTGTGCTCGATTTTCTACTAGTGTTACCCGCCGAAGAAGAAGAGACGATGAACCATAACAGAAGTCAATTTTCGTTGGATCGACGGAGATTAGGTAGAGTTATGCAGAAGTCAATTTTCGTTGGATCGACGGAGATTAGGTAGTTATGTAGAAGTAGCTTTACGGCCCGTTCGCACTTTCACTTTCACTTCACTCGACATACACGTTTTCTTCTTTTTTTTTTTCTTTTTCTGAAAGGAATGGAAATTACAAGAGACTATACGAGACATGTACGAAATGTTTAGGATCAGAATTTCGTCATGGAAATTAAAGTAGGTAGCTACGAGACCCCAAGTTGTTACAGGGGGTCGTGTGAATATTGACGAGCCTTAACTAGGATTCGACGCGAGGAATAACAGAACAAAGCAAAGATTTGCGAGGACACATGAACGAAAAGATGCAATGTTAAGTGTTGGCATTTATTGGTGCATATTGGCGAAAATTTTCGACGAGATGCTAGATTCGAATATGAGATTAAAAGAAGGCTTGAGATAGACATAAGGTGGAAGATTAATTGGATCACACGCATGATAGGAATATGGGAGAGTTCCAAGGTGACTTAGCAAGTAGATCAAGCATGATGCGAGTTTTGGGAGCGTTTCGAACCTTGTACGAGGTGACTTAGCTAAGGTTAAGTTCTTGATGGACTAAGGACTTAGGGGGCGCTTGGTTCATGGGAATAAGAATGGAAATGAATATAGGGAGGAACGAGAATAGATATAATTATTATAATTATGATGGTTAGTTAAGATGAAAAAATGATTACCATCACCATTGATGGTGGTTGGTTTGTAACAAATATTGTAATTAATTAATTACAAAATAAATTATATTTTAATTAATTACAATATTTTAATTAATAAATGAATTATATTTTAATTAATTATATTTCAATTAATTAATTAATAATAATATTTTAATTAATGAATAGTTATATTTTAATCAGTTATATTTTAATTAATAATAATATTTTAATTAAATATAATTTAATTAACTAAATAATAATAATATTTTAATGAATTATATTGTAATTAATTAATTAATTACAATATTTTAATTAATGAATAATAATATTTTAATTAATTAATATTTAATTAATGAATAGTTATATTTTAATTAATAATAATATTTTAATTAAATATAATGTAATTAATTATATTGTAATTAATTAATTACAATATTTTAATTAATGAATAATTATATTTTAATTAATTAATTAATTCCAATATTTCAATTAATTATATTTTAATTAATTATTTAATTGATTTCACCATATTTAATTAATTATAGTGCAATTACTCCCATTCCTCTCTCCCATTTCTCTAGATTATGAGAGGAATGGAGGATTGCCCAAACCCAAGGAATGAAACTCTTAGGTCTTCAATGATAGGTTCATACCAACTATCAATTTTCATTCCATACTCATACCCCTTTTTCCATACCCCTCAAACAAGCACACCCTTAGTTGTCAAAGGACTAGATGGTTATGTCATGGCTTCTCAATTCTATGGAGCATAACATTGCTAAGATTTTTTGTGATGTGAATCCTCTCGAGACCTTTGGGAGGCCGCTCTAGTTATATATGGAAACCAAAACACTTTTGCACGACTCTTTCAGATTCAATGAGAAATTACTAATCTCTAGTAAGAAGGAAAACCCTTTGTTAGTATATTGGGCAAATTAAAGGCTTATGGAACAAATTGAAAGTATATTGACCACACAGTTGATTTAGTTATTCTAAAGAAACAAACTAAAGAAGATCGAGTTTTCCAGTTATTGGTAAGTCTTGATTCTGATTATGAAGATTTTAAAAGTCATATTCTAATGACTTCTAACTTTCAACCATAACGAGTGTTTACACTTTTATACAACTCGAAGAAGTTCACAAGAAAACTATGTAGTGTGGTGCTACCTCTAGTGCTTTAGATACTCATGGTTGCCTTGCTCATCAATAGTCTAATAAGGAAACTTATAAGGGAAAGCCACAAAACTTGAAGTGTGACTATTATCACGTATTTGGACACACAATGGATTATTGTTGGAGATCTCCATCCATAACTAAAATACAAATCATGCAAAAATGATGATCAAAGATGTATTGAACCTGCTGCACTTTCAAGCAAATTTTCTAGAATCTTAGCTGATGACAACACTGCAAACATTCAAGGTATTATGAATCCCTTTATGACTGCATTAAAAATTAATACTTTGTATGATTTAAGGGTTGTAGACTCTGGTTCCATCGATCATATGTCTAACAAGCTTGTTAATATTTGTGATTTTTGTCCTTTCTTCTCAGTTGTGTTAGTAGCAAATGAAAAAAATTCCCATTAAGGGTAAGGGTAAAATCAAACTTGTTTCTGACCCTATAAAATATGATGTTCTCTATGTTCCTTCTTGTTCTTTTCAATTATTATTTGTTCATAAACTGATACAAACTCTTAATTGTGAAGTCATATTTACTCTTTATAAGGTTGTGTTTAGGACCAAATCAGCAAAAAGATGATTGGTGAAAGATTTCACTTAAATGGGCTTTACTATTTTCATCCTAATTATCAGGTTTCTAAAAGCTTCCAAGCTTTTTCATCTACCGTTAATAAACACTCCTTATGGAATTGTCATTTAGCTCATCCATCAGAGCCTTTTTTTTCCAAATATTATTTTTGCTTTGTCTAAGAAACTCATTATTGTGATGTGTGTCATTTTTCTAAGTCTTCTATACTCCCTTTTAATAATTCATTGTCTCAAACTACTAAGGTTTTGAATTAGTAGAATTTGATGTATGAGGTCCTTTTTCTATCTCTATATATGGTTTCAAATATTTTTTTAACCTTTCTTGATGATTTTCTAAGGTTACTATGGATTATCTATTGAAATCAAAAGGTGAAGTTTTAATTATTTCAAGGATTTCCATATGATAATTGTTAATCAATTTTTTGCTCATATCAAAATCCTTTGAACTGATAATGGCATAAAATATACATCTTATAACATGAAAAATTACTTAACTTCTAATGGAATATTACATCAAAGTAGCTATATTGATACACCTCAACAAAATGGGGTTACTTAATGAAAAAAACAGAGTTTATTAGAAGTAACTTGAGCAATCATGTTTCAAATAAATGTTCCAAAATGTTTTTTGGTATGGAGTGCTTATTGCCACTTATCTTGTTAACCGGATAACAAGTCGAGTATTGGATTTTAAATGTCCCCTTGAAGTGTTACAGGGAAAAAGGCCTAATATATCTTATTTAAATATTTTCAATTGCACTTGTAATATGTGCTTAAATTTTTATTAATTTGTTCTACTACACTCAGTGACTAATGCCTTAGAAATGTTTAGGATACTCATTTTAGCTCATATTTGATTTTAGGTACATTTCAGAAGCGAAAAAGCTAAAGTGAGTCAAAAGCACTACATTGGAGCTATTTTATGAAGATTCATAGTCCTTTGTCTTCATGAAGCAAGAAGAAGAGGATTAAAAGCAAGAGAAGACAATTAAATGCCAAGAAAGGTGAGACACGTGTGGGAAATACAAAGAAGAAGAAGATTAAAGCAAGAAGACAAGAAAATGAAAAGAAATGAAGAATGAACCATTAAAATGTCTCACGACCATACTGGAAAAGTTGCACAGCCGTGAGTGTGTGTGTCATGGCTGTATAACAAGATGCATGGGCGTGGGATAATGATTGCCATAAACTGAAGATGATGCAAGGTGACTAGTTGCTTCTCACACAAACGCCCATGCATTCTCATTCTAGCTAGCTCCCATGCATTCTTTTCAAGGTGACAACCAGCCCATGCATGTTTCTTGACAGCCCCTGCTTTCTCATGATGATGCCATGCCATGCTTCTTTGTCGTCAACCATCTATGCATGTTTCTAGCTCCCATGCCATACATAGCCACTAGAAGCTAGTCATGGGTGTGACATGTTAAGTCACAGCCATGAGGTGCTCTCACACATGAGAAGGGCCAGGTGTCCTACAATTTGCCAGGTGTCCCTCGGTTAAACCTAGTTTTATTCTATAAAGGTAAATGTTAAATGACGACTGTCCGAGGCCCCGCAAGTACGGGTCACGCAAGTAAATAGGGAAGTAAGAGTATCGATCCACAGGGAGTTACTGAAC
>JAOTBA010000007.1:11673964-11688538 GCA_025629845.1 Erythroxylum squamatum | reverse complement strand
ACGAAATACATGCATATATGAAAGGAATACCTCATAATATATTATTAACAAATCATAATGTTAATACATGAATCGCAAATGTCCATTGGCCTAGGGCGCACTACTAACAGAATTCCCTACATATATACTGGTCCTCCAACATTTCTCTAGCTAAAGGGGTTATCAAAACCATTGAGAAGCTCTTCCGAATATTCCTGTGGGGAAACCTTAATTCAGATAGTCATTTTGCTAAGATAAATGGCAAGAAATTTGCAAAAGGAAAGAAGAAGGGAGACTAAGCTTGATTCCAATAGCCTCCTTTAATAAAGCTGCATTAATCAAGAATCTTTGGAATATCCTTCTGGAAAAGAAATCCCTTTGGATTTGGTGGTTCTACAGCTATATTATAAAAGGTGCTAGTATTTAGTCTATTTCAATAAAACCTTCCTTGTCCTGGCCCTTGACCCAAATATTGAAACTTAGACCTATGCTTGAACCTTTGGTCTCTTGTAAGATTGGGAATGGTGATAAGGCTTACTTATGGTTTGAAAATTGGACAGGTAAAGGATCCCTAACCAAATATCCCCAGGCTCTTCAACTCTGGAATGATTTCCCTATCAATGCCAAGGTAAAATCCATCTTAATAAGAGGACAATGGAACACACCTGCGGAGCTACAGTGTCTAACACCTAACTATCAACCAAACCTGGATAGAGAGACACTTTCCAATGTCTCAACCTGCCTCCAAACACTTTCAACATAGCAAGATTTAGGAAGTGGCAGAACCAGAACAATACAGGGCATATTTGGTTTCCCATAGTGTGGCACAAGCCTCTCATGTCGAGCTACTCTATTCTCTGAAGGCTTACGGCACTAAACAAGTTGAGTACTACAGACAAAATGCACTTCATCTCTACCAACAAAGTCTGTGATATATGTCAGATAAAGCTAGAATTAAGGGATCACTTATTCTTCAAATGCCCCTTCTCACAGTTTATATGGAAGTGGATTAAGGATTTGAATTTTATCTCTAATGTAGGTACAACTTTCACAGAAGCTATTGATTGGCTTCTGAAGCTAAGTCATACTCCTAAATATAATGAGTACATATATATAATCTCTTTCGCCTACTCCATCAAGATTTGGCAAGAGAGGAACATTAAAAGATTTCAAAACAAGACTCGTACAAGACGGGAGGTTCTTATCTCTCTGATTGGTGGAATCAGAGAGAATATTCTCTCTTCTACTAGGTCAGAAAGCATATGCCCTAAACTAGCCTCATCATGGAAGGATGACGGTACCTATGAAATACATACACCTCTAAGGTAGAAGTTGACACTGGAGAGTAGCCTGAACCCATAAAGTGATACTGGAAGCGCCACCGCTCGTAAAGAAACTCCGGAAGCGTCTATGGCATTAGAGCAGCATCCTTCTTCGCTGCACCTGAATGAAAGAAGGCTGAACATTCTACCCTAATTTGGTAGGGTTGCACGTAGAGGGGAAAAGTGATCAATCTTTTGCCCTTTACGTCAAATGGGTTGCCTTGAGTTTAACGTAGAAGCTTGGCTCTATATGTCACCGTTGTAGTGGTATTAAACGCCTATGTAAAATGTTGTGGTTTTGTAATAGTTGGTCTACTTTTCCGTAAATGTTACGAATTTGTTTAATATAATTCTTTAACTTTTTTTAAAAAAAAAGAACCGGTAGTGAACGACATGGAGTTATCAACAGACCGCTGAATTATATATGGCTTGTAGGAATTTGGAGAATAGGTAGGAAGGTTGCTGGTTATAACTCGATAGAATTGATGCCAGGACCTCCCGATTGTTTGGGTGTACAACTTGAAGACCATTTCACTCGTGGAATTTTCCTGTGGCTAGTAGGACCACCCTAAAGAATCTCACTCAACAACTTGTCAATGGCCTTCAAGGTCCCTCTGGGAAGTGCAATGTGAAAACACCAATAAGTTGTTACATTACATATCATAATTACACATTAGACAAGAATGCATTTCATATTACAGAATAGTTAGTGAGTATTAACTTAACTAATTTAAACTAGTTTGATGTAATTTTATTAGTTTTGGTACGAAGTTTTATCGTTCATTCATTTGGTACAGAGTTTTGTCACCAAGAAAAATATCTTCAAACTGAAAACAACAGAAGAACAAACTCCCATTTCCAGTTAAACAACACCATATGCCTCCGCCGACAGTCTTGGCTTTGGGTGAACCATCAACGGCACTGCGCGTTGCAGAGTCAACCCATAAGCTTCATCCATGTTGAGCTTATGAGGAGTCAACCCATCAGCCAGTTCCCAGTCAAACGCATGAATGAGAGTGGCAGTCATTAACTGAACCATCCGCAATCCCAAGCTCATGCCTGCGCAGATTCTCCGTCCAGCCCCAAAGGGAATCAACTCGAAATCGTTTCCTCTCACGTCCACTGGCGCCTTTTCTCCTCCCGGTAAGAACCTCTCGGGTCGGAATTCCATGGGCTCCGACCACTCGCTTGGGTCGTGAGATATGGCCCAAACGTTGACCAAGAGAGTTGACCCCTTAGGGATGTAATAGCCGTTGATTTCGCAGCTCTCGGCGGCGATCCTTGGAAGAGATAGCGGAGTTGATGGGTGGAGGCGGAAGGTCTCTTTGACGACTGCTTGCAGGTAGGTTAGTTGCGGGAGATCCAATTCTCTGATTAGTCGGTCACGCCCCACGAAGGAATCGAGTTCTTCTCGGACCGTAGCTAGTGCTTCTGGGTGTCTAATTAGCTCCGCAATGGCCCACTCTGTCGTGCTTGACGACGTGTCGGTTCCTGCTGTGAACATGTCCTGCCAAAACCATAGAGTACTTTTTAACCTTTATAGAGTGAGAAGTGAAAACTGAAAAGAGAAATATGAATAAATAGAAAAAGAAAAGAAGAATTACCGAAAGCAATGCTTTGATTTCGGTGTCGGTGAGCTTACCACACTCATCATCATCAGACTCCACTTTCAACGAGATCAACGTACTGAGCAAGTCCACGTGTTCGGCACCACCATCACCAGGGACGTTCTTGTGCTCCTCCAAGATGTTGCTCAAGAAAGTGTCTAATCTCTTGTGGAGCTTCTTCATTTTAGCAGCCACGCCCTGTAAGTCTAACCATTCCAGAGGGGGAATAAAATCCCCGATGTTGAAGACGCTGGCCAAGGTCATTAACTCCACCACCATCGACTTGAACTCATCGGCTTTACGGTCAGCGCCGCCGCTGCCATCGCCAAACACCCGGCGACTCATCATGGCGCGCCCAAGGACATTTGCCGTGCACACGTTGAGAAGTTGCCCCAAGTTCACCGCCATTGGGCCAGCAGTCGCCAGTGCTCGCATGAGGATTGCCACCTCCTCCTGCAGGATTGATAAACTTTTATTTATTAAAAAAAAACAAATTATTTAACAAGGTAAGTCGCTAATGCTAATCATAACACCTGAACTTAACCGACTTGGTCGTATATTTGCTAGATCAACGGAAGCAGGGCACTAGACAGTAGGCACCCGGTCCCAGATCTCTAAATTGTTATGCTATTCCATGCATGTGTCTTATTATCATTTGTATCGGTCGATAGAACGGCATTATTCTATCTGAATCCCGATAGAACTGCATCTGCATGGAGGTAATGAACAACCTTTTCTTCAGTTCTAAGTAGTCTGTTTAAAAGGTACTCTGCTTGAATCCTCTACCTGTGCTCTTTCGACTGAGTATGTCTTACAAAATTTACCTAACGCGGAATACTTGAGATTGACGTAATTTGCATACTATTGTGCCAATCTAAAACTTTATCTAATACGTATTCAAAAGGATAACAACTGCAAGTTTCCCGTTTTAGAAAAAAAGTTTATACAAACAAAGTATCAATCTAGAAATAATAATTAGTAATGTTTTTTAACTTAATTTTGTAATTTCGATTAACCTTAACTTGTTCTTTCTAATCATCTTCAATACCTTACTTGCCAAGGGCAAAAGTAAGAATAGGGATCTTTACTAAACATTTAAGCTTAAGATCAGAATTTTTCTTCTTTTGCTGGCCTGTTTTCTCGTTCCAATCAACATCCTAAGTTTGATATATCCACCCATATAGCGTGCAATCTAAAATCTGCAAAATTTGAGGTATCACCCAACATTTCATGCGGCATATTCATGAAAGTGACTGGAACACAGCATTCAAGTGGCCGCCAGATTGGTACAGTAACATGACAACATGACTCGTTCTCTCACAAATTAAGGATAGTTGCGTTTAGGAGCAAAACTCTCCAGCCATGGTTTTTAGGTCAAATCACTCGTCTCAAGTTGAATACAATCTCAGAGGCCAATATAGTATAAAAGTCTTTTGAAAGTGACATTACATATGAATTTGGCGTTCATTGGGCAGATTGACTAATGTAGATTGCATGCATTAATCTAAATAACATAAAATGGTGGCCAATTAAGGAAAGATATAACCTGTCGCACTTGACGATAATCATCCAAGGCCTTGCTGGAGAAGAGTTGAACGGAGGTGATTTTCCGGAGCAAGCGCCACCGGGGGCCGTAGGGAGCAAAAACGAGGTCTTGGTAATTGTAAGCCATATGTTTGGCGCCGGAGTTGGGTGGCCGGCTAGAGAAATTGGCGTCATGTGTCTTCAAGAACTGAGCTGCCACTGAGGCCGAAGCCGCCACCACCACGTCGACAAACCCCAGACGGAGGTGCATGAGAGGGCCGTAGGTTTCGGCCAAAGCAGCAGTGGATCGATGAGGCATGGGGCCCAGGTGAGGGAGGTTTCCTAGTAAAGGCCATGGCTTTGGTCCTGGTGGAAGAGGAGGATGTTGACGGCGGAGGAGTGGGCGGAGAAAGTAGACAACAAGCACAGCTAGCAGAGCAGAGTAAAGAATGAATGGAGACATACTTTCCTTATCTAGAAGAAAAAAAACGAGTCCGCTGTTAAGAGAAGGGACGTGTTAGACAATTATAAGGAGGGAACGACGGAAGTAAGTAACTGTCACGTGAGTTGGGGGTAAGTGGAGTCCAATTCTTCAGTCTAGTTTTATTTAGTTTTATTGTGTTATGTGAATCTCAGTTATTTATTTATATAGGTCTCATATTTATTTATGTGAGACCCAAACAAAATTCGCATAAATGAATGGCTGAGACTCACTGAACATAATAAGACACTATAAAAACTGAACAAAGGATCTTGTTCCGGGTAAGTGTCAATATACTACACGACACGAACAAGAAGTTGATGGCTCGAACATTTAGTGTAGATGTTTGATGATACAGAAGAAATTTGGGTGGACCGTTTGTTATGTTTGGTATTGCTGGTAAAAGATATTTTAATTTTCCTGACTTGGACATTTTCATTAACTATGTAAGAAAGGGACGTAGGATGAGTGGAACCTTTTGATATGGAAAGAGATGTAAATTATTATACTAAATTAGACAAAATAAATCAATCATGCTGACTTAATTAAGCTTAAATTGCAACATAGCAACTCTTACTTATCATACATAACATTGGAGACTAATTTGCAACATGACAACTCTTACTCATCATGCATAACACTGGAGCCTAGATTGCAATAACATAACAACTCTTACTCATCATACATAACACTAGAGCCTAAATTGCAACATAAATATGGAGCAGACATAATTACTTGATTGTGGATAACAATCTAAAATTACATCTAATGACTTATAAGAAATTCAAATAAAGGAAGGAAAACTATAGAGGGAAAAGACAACAACTAATTGTAAAAAATGTTATAATAGAGATAAGAAGTAAAGTTAAAACAAATAGATTGAGACGAAAAAAGAAATTTTATTGATAAAATATGATAAAGATCACGTAACAAATAACAAGATTAAGAAATGCAATTAAACTCCTATGTTTGTATCACTATTCAATTAAAGGTGATTAAAAATTCACTAAATTAATAAGAAACAAATATATTAAAATCATGATTAAAAAATCATAATTAATGTTAACATTCAATATCTTAATACTAATTTGGAAGGATTGTTATCCCAAGCATGAGATGCTTACTAAACTTGACAAAAGTGAATTAATTTTAAATGAGTTGAAATGAAAAGAAAAAAATACTTTATTAAGTTTAAAAATAACTTGTTTACTCAATCAATATGTATAGTAGAATCCAATTGATTCCTATTTAAAATATTGGATTTCTTGTTTCAGTTAATTAAGAGGAGTCATGGAAAGAACATATTCAAAGTCGCGATCAATCCTTTTTTCAAATCCTGCTGCAACTTTATTCACCCTTCCTACGTGCTATAAATAACCTACAAATAGGAAGAACCTCATAACAAAATAGGAGACATCTAGCCAACTTTTAGGAGAGATACAATTGACTGTATTGGTCTTAATAGCTACGTCACCTACGAAATTAATGAACCTAAAGGTACATGAGTATTATATTCTGCATAACATTGTTCTTGTCAAGATTGTATATTCGTTTTCAATATAATTAAGTCCAAACAATTTGGACCCCTTAAAGGTTCTAACCAAGAAGTATGCAAATCCTAAAAACATATAGTTTTTCCTCCAAAATTTACTTCTCCAATGGGTGAGTGCATTAGAAATTTGCCTAAACCGGTAGGTGAGCAAATCTCATATTAGCCACAAGACGTTGGTCTCTATTTAGAAAAGAATAAACTTGAGTTTATGAAGTTTTTGGTCCAATGGGACTATAAAATTTCATCTATACATGCCCACCAATTATATCTTCCAAATCATTCACGTTAACAATTCATCATTCCCATCGAAAAGGAGATTTGGTAAATAACCAAAAATAACACTTAGGCTAAGGGTCAAGTTAGTAATTTTTCTTAAACCCCCTCTCCTCAGGAACCCAAGTATCATATACACACCCAAAATAAATAGTCTTCAATACTAGAAGAAAAATACCTATACCTAGCAAGACTAAATGAATACCTAAAATTGTTGTCATCTCATTTATATCTGTCCAAACATAATTTTAAAAAAATTCTTCAAGAGCTTTAGGTCTCATAAGTGTATGATAAACATTGCCAAAACTCAATACTGCAAAGGAAATTAAGTAAAGTATACCAGATACAAAGTATATAAAGGTGGCTACAATTTTCCACTTAAGACCTCAACCTCAACCTAGAGTAGCTAGGTGAGAAAGTCAAATTAATCTTTATTCATACATTGGCTTCTCTAGTATGAAGTGAATCACTCTAAATAAGTTCATTGCTCTCGCTCAAATTATGATTAATCTAGCATGGACTATATGAGCTCCCAGTAGTTTACCAAATAAATTATTAAGTCCAGTATCTAACTCACTAAGTGGAATCGATAGTTTTTTGGTCACGACCAGCTAAAGTTAAAGTTTCATGAAAGAGTGTTTTCATGGGGTAAAACCTCCTCGAGGAATATAAGATTTTCAACTTTTTATGAATTTGATATTGAACCACCATCCAAATACAAATACTTTCATTTAAGAGAATATTTGTAACGTAGAAAGTTTCAAATTCAGAAAATACAATTGGAACCTAACCATACATTCCCACAAAGTATCATCTTCCAACTCATCAACATTAACAATCCATCCTTCCCCTTCAAAAGGAGTTTTAATTAAATAATAAAAAATAACATTTGGGCTAATGATCAAATTGGTAATTTTTCTTACATCCCTCAACCTCCCAAAGCCCAAGTATCATATTTTACTCTAAAATAAATAGCTTTGAATACTAGGGGAAAAAAAGCACCTACACCTAGCAAGATTAATTGAATTAAGTACTTAAAATTGTTGTCATTTTATTTCTATCTTTCTAGACATAACCAAAAAAGAAAAAAAATTCAAGAGTTTCGGATTCCAAAAGTGCATGATAAACACCCTTAAAACTCAATATTTCAGAGAAAATTAAGTACAATAGGCCATATACAAAGTATGAAAATGTGTCTATAATTTCTTCCCCAAAATATACCATTAAAAGGTTAAGAAGATTGAGAAATATCGATCAATTTTTATTAGACATAGAACTAGATTTTAATAGGGAACTAAAATTAAAAATAATTTTCATAATTACTAGTTAATTTCATCTTTCAAACATTACTTTTATATTTTAAATTTTTAATGTTATTTTTGAAGAAAAATGTTTTATTTTCTAGCATAAGAATGAGAATGTAAATTTAATTTATTTCTGTAACAAGAAAATTTTAATTATATAAAATTAAAACATTATTTAATTTATGTAAATCAATACCCAGTATTGATCTATACCAATATTAAATGCTTCCTCAACGAAAAGAAATCAAATTTGGATGTAGTTAAAAAAAATTGTAAGTTGTATAGGAGAATAAGGGTGCCAAAAATATTGAGTGCACCACAGTTAAAGAATTAATCAATTTTTTTATTATTATTATTTTAGTTAAATAGTATTAGTAAAGATTTAGCTATTTATTTTTACTAATTACACTTACTGAATTTTAATGTTGGAGTTTTTCGTGTTTGAACTGGAAGCAAAAGGAGTTATTGACCTTACATCTTTAAAGGTGAGTGAGTTCCTTTTTCAGCGACAGTTCGGGCACACAGTGATTAATACAGCAAGTAAATACAAAGTTGGTGTATGGTATCTTTGATAGATCAGAACGGTTTGTTTTCTATTTCATATTTCATATTTTTATTTTTTATTATAACTTTCTAATATTATTTTTTTTAATGGCTCTATCTCGTCTTTTTTTTTTTTTGGCAGTAGCTGGTTGCTATTGTGGCTTAATTTTGGATCTTTTAATTTATTTTTATTTTATTAGTGTCGTGCATTTAGGGTTAATTGCAATTTCTCTAACTTGTCTATTGTGATGCCCTTTTTGTGGCTAAATATCAATCTTACTTCTCTTCGTTGCTTGTTATTAGAGTTGTTTAGGGGTTTGTTATGCATGTCTTCTTTGGCTTGTTTTGGGTATTAGGACAAGAGTGTTGGCTAGGAGCTCTACTGTGAGTACAAGAGTTACTCCTTCGATGAGGTTCGAGTTTAGAAGAAGAAAAGATGTTGATAGACTACGAATACATTCTTGGAATATCGGGTCCCTTATGGTGAAGTCTTTAGGATTAGTGGAGACTTTAGAGAAGTATAAAATTTATATAGCATGCGTATAGGAGACAAGGTAGACTAGGGTGAAAGCAAAAGAGATTAATGGATTTAAACTTTCGAGACGACAAAATGGAGTAGGTATCTTGGTAGCCAAGGAACCCATACAACATGTTGTGCGGGTAAAGAGGACTAGCGATAGAATCATGTCTTTAAAGATTGTGGGGAAAGGAGTTACTATAAATGTGGTATGTGCTTATGCACCTTAAGTTGGGTTGGACGAACACATTAAGCATCAATTCTAGGAAGAGCTAAATGAGGTGATTCAACAAATACCCCACAGCGGTGTAGTTATTCTAGGAGGAGATTTTAATGGTCATATAGGATCAATATTGGATGGTTACTCAAGAACACTTGGAGGTTTTGGGTATGGTGAAAGGAATGATGGTGGGAAAACTTTGTTGGATTTCACGGTAGCGTTCGAGTTGGTGATAGCCAATTCTTTTTTTTTTTTAAATGAGGAGCATCTGGTGACTTTTAGGAACAGAACTATAAGAACTCAGATTGACTACATTCTAATACAATGGAGTGATCAGTCTAGTTGCAAGGATTGCAAGGTGATACCTAATTCTTGTGTGTCAACTCAATATAGGTTGTTAGTTTTGGATCTTTTATTAAGGATTAGAGGAGGAAGAGAAGTCCTAAGAGATGTACCAAAATCAGATGGGAGAATTTGAAAGGGGATATGGTGAAACTATTTAAGGATAGGGTAATTTATGGAGAAGATTGGAGTTTGGTAGGAGAAGCTAACTAAATGTGGGAGAGAGTTGCAACTCTTTTAAGGAACGCAACTATCGAGACCTTGGGTACTTCTTAAGGGCTAAAAGGTAGTAAGAGGGAGGCTTGGTGGTGGAATGAGGATGTTCAAGAAAAAGTTAAGTTCAATAAGGCTTCCTATAAAGCTATATAGGATAGCTCCACAGAGGTAGAGAGAGTTAGTAATAAAGAAAGATATAAACTGGCAAATAAAGAGGTGAAGATGATAATCTCAGAAGATAAAAGTAGAGCCTGTGAGAAACTTTATCAACGATTGAATACAAAAGATGGAGAAAAGGATAATTATAAGTTAGTGAAAGCTATGGAATGAAAATCAAGGGATTTTAATCAAGTCTGTTGTGTAAAAGATGAAGCAAGACGAGTGCTTGTAGCTAAAAATGACATCAAAAGTAGATGAAAGAGGTACTTATATAGCCTCTTTAATGAAGGTGTAGAGGATAACATCCGTTTAGGTGACTTTAGCTCGTTTGAGAGGTTTCATAATTTTACTTGCTGCCCATAGATTACGGGGGATGAAATTGAGAATACGTTGAGGGAGATGAAGGGATGATAAGTGTTTAATTGTTGATACATTTAATCATTTACACTTAGCGATTAATGATACAAAAATGCTTAAGATACTCACTTTAATTCATATATGATTTTAGGTATAATTTGGAAGTAAAGAAATTACAGTGAGTCGAAAACACTACATTTGGGCCATTTTTCGAAGATCAATACTCACTTGTCTTTATAGAGTGAGACAAAGAAAATTAAAAGACAAGAAAAATGAAGACATGAAGAAAAGAACGTGAGCTGCATAAATTGTGCGTGGAAATTTCATGCATATAGTCACGTGAATCCATGGCCATACAAGTTAGTAATTCAATTAATGGACAAAGGAAGGCATTATCACAAGCTTAAAACGATGTGCAAGCAGCTGGATATAGGAGCAAAATGACGTGGGAAGGTGGGAGCAGTCCAGCCCAAAGCAGAAGGAAGCTAGCGCGTACGCTGCGTTAAACGTAGCATTCAAAGAGGGAAAAGTCGTAGGTTTTAAAACAAAGATGAACAGTAGCGAGGTCTATGGGAGTTTATTTGTCACATCAAAAACAGTAGCGTAGCTAGGAGAGAGTAGCGTGAAACAGAAGAGAGTTAGGCACAATGAAGAGAGTCGAAGGGGGTTTCGGCTAGGAACATTGAATGGGGGCTGAAGAATTTTTTGGGGAGAGACCCATGGAAAGGTAACGTCCAGACGCCGGTTCAGAGGTGATATCGATGTCGACGACCCAGGTTAAGGGTATTTTTCTATTTTTTTGGTTTTTTTCTCTCATTAGAAATTTATTGTGTTATCCTATGTTAATTGATATGGGTTTTTGTGTATGGATAATCGGATTTTCGTTATTGTTCGATTATTTGTGTATGAACCCATTGGGTATTGTGAAAAGATGATTTTAATGCATTCATTGAATTATTTATTTGCAAACTCATTGCTAGAATTTTAATATAATTCGTAATTGTTATGTTGAAATTCATGTGTAGCGACTAATGATTTGTAATCATTAGGGATAACATGACCTAGGTTAAATGACGCATCATATGTGGTTGTTGCCATGATTAATCGGTTTTCCTAATTCGTAATGCTACTGCCTAATCTAGAGATCGTATTCTAGGTTATTCGGTGGTTAGGTTTAATTAACGATCGTATCTTAATTAAACAAATCCTAAGGAAAACTCGAGTTAATTATTAACCCATAATTAATAGTTGGTAGGAGAGGTTAGAGAACAACAAATCAATGAAATATGTTTAATTAGGGTGTAGGCCGATATTGAACTAAAGAATTGGGTCCCTATCGAATTCTCCACTTTAATCATTTTTCACATGTTTTCTTTAATTTGTTTTTATTAGTCTAGTTTGATTTTTTCTTATTTCCAAAATCCAAAACCCCCTTAACCTAAACACTGATTAATTTCATTTCAACAACTTTACACACATTCTCTGTGGGATCGACCTAAACTTACCACTATTATAGTAGTATCCTAGTTATTTTATTTTGACTAACGTTATGATGCGTTGTCAAGAGGACAATTTTTCATTACCCTTTGTAGATCAAATGTTAAAAAGACTTGCTGGTAAATCTTGTTTCTGCTTTTTGGATAGTTTTTCAGGTTGCTATCAAATAACAGTTGCTCAAGAGGATCAAGAAAATATTACATTCATGTGTCCCTTTAGAACGTATGCTTTTAGGTGAGTGTCATTTAGTGTCTGTAATGTCTCTCAAAAATACTTTATCTCCCACTTGATACTCCATATCTCGTCTTGCTGATCCACATAGCTTTTCTATCTATCTTGTGCTACTTTAATTCTTCTACGGAGCAATTTCACCTTGTCAGCAGTATCCTGAATCAATTCTGGGCCTTCGACAATTCTTAGACCCTTTTCATCCCAATATAAAGGCGAACGACACTTCCTACCGTACAACATCTTGTATGAAGCCATACTGATACTGCTGTGATACTGATTATTATAAGCAAATTCAATCAAAGCTACATACTGATCCTATGCTCCTTGAAACTCCAAAATGCAAGCTCTAAGCATATCCTCAATAGTCTTAATCGTTCTCTCACTCTGACCATCTGTCTGAGGATAAAATGTCGTACTAAAATTCAGCTTTGTACCCAAAGCTATCTGTAAGCCACCCCAAAATCTCGAGGTAAATCTAGGATCCTTGTCTGACACAATGGACACTGGAACCCCATGTAACCTCACAACTTCATTCACATATCGCCGAGCTAACTGATCTAGTGAATAATTTTCTCTCACTGGCAAGAAATGAGCTGACTTGGTCAGTCTATCAACAATGACCTAAATGGCGTCTTATTGCCTCAAAGTCCTCAGCAAACCCATAATGAAATCCATAGTGATTTGTTTCCATTTCCACTCCGGAATAGGTAACGAATGTAATTTTTCAACTGGAGCCTGATACTCAGCCTTAACCTGCTGGCAAGTTACACATTTAGAAACAAACTCCGCTACTTGCTTTTTCATTCCTAGCCACGAGTAACGTTGTTTCAGCGTGTTATACATCTTGGTAGTACCAGGATGCATAGCATAAGCTGCTACATGAGCTTCCTCCAAAATCTCTTTCCTCAAATTGTCAACATCGGGCACACATAATCTTTGCTTTAACCACAATGTATCATCTCTCACTTCAAATTCAGAATCCAGCTTCACTTTTAACTTCTCAATTAACTTCACTAAGTTTGGATCAATGTTCTGAGTTTCTTTGATTCTGTCAAGCAATACCGGTCTCAATTTCAATGTAGCTATCAATGTTTCATTCCGCCCGACATTTAATTCAACATTCAATGCTCTCAAATGAACTAGGTTTGGTAACCTCGACAACTGTATTTGTGCCATAGTGCTATTGGACTTCCAACTTAACGCATCAGCTATCACATTAGCTTTGCCAGGATGATGCTTAATTGTACAGTCGTAATCTTTCAACAATTCGATCCATCTCCTCTGTCTCATATTCAACTCTTTCTGACACAACAAATACTTCAAACTCTTATGATCAGTGAACACCTGAAAAGTTTCTCCATACAGGTAGTGTCTCCAAATCTTCAAGGCAAATACTACTGTAGCAAGTTCTAAATCATGTACTGGATAATTAAACTCATGAGACCTCAACTGTCTCTGTTGGGCCTCGATTCGCAATAAGCATGTTTAAATGATTTTGAGGCATGTTTAAATTAGTTTGAGGTTTTAGTTGATAATTTTTCTTTTGGTTGGAATAAATTGAGGATTTTATTGCTTAAGTTATGATTATTAAATGAAAGGATTTGAGCTAAATTAGAATTGTGGATAAATTGTTAAAAGTAAAAGCATAAGATGGTGTATGAATAAATAGAGGATTAGTGAAAGTGATTTGTTGATAAATTATTAATTTGTGATGCATTGTTAGAATAAGTTGATATAAGGATCATTAGGAAGATTATTTATGTTGTTAAAGCTTAAGCTAAGTAAAGTGGGCTTTTAGCCTTTTATATTGTAGTTAAATGAAGAAGAATGAGTCAATTGGGCTTGGGTCTATGTAGTTTACAATTAAATGAGAAAGATGGAAGGAAGACTTAGCTAGGAAGCCCAAGCCCACGAAATTCCAGCCCATGTAATGTTTAAGTATTAAGGAGGGAAAGCTCATTAGGTAGAAGAAATGAAACATTTGGGCTAGGTCCACTTAAGTTGCAATAAAAGGAGAAAAAGAATGAATAAATATAAGGAGTGGGCTTAAGTATAAGGTGATGAAAGAAACAAAATGGAAGAAGAATGAAGAGAAGTGGGCTAAGGTCCATATCATTTGCAAGTAAAAGAGAATGAATGAACAAAATGAAACAAAATGAGAGAAGCATAAGGGGTTGTCGTATAGCTTAGTGAGGAGTGGACGAAAATTGCAACATAAGGAGAGAGCATGATGTGTTGTCGTCTAAGCATAGGTTAGTAAGTGAGAAAGTTTGTTTCTTAAGTCTTTTCTCTAGAAGACTCACGAACTCTCCAAACAAAGAGAGAAGCTCACGTTATTTTCAAAGAAAAAGATAGGAGAGTTCGACAATTTCAAAGAGGAGAAGCAAAGATGATGGTCGACCATGCTAGGAGAAGAAGAGAGGTAGGTTTTCATGTTTTTATTCTTCCCT
>JAOTBA010000007.1:11656308-11669507 GCA_025629845.1 Erythroxylum squamatum | reverse complement strand
TTATTGTTATTTCATATTAATTGTCATTATTATTTATTATTAAGATTTTTGAAAACATGGTTGATGTAAACAGTAAATTAGTAAAGTATACAGTAAAACTGTACAATATACTAATAGATTATTTTGTAAATTTTAAAAATTTTAGGGATTATTTTATAAATTTAAAAAATTACCCGAAACGGTACCCGATACTGACAGGTACCGGTACAGTTCCGTTCTAGAATTTAATCCAGTACCGAGCCCTGTACGATATTCATAACTTTGGGTAAGAGAGAGGGAGGGAGATTTTACAATTTTTTGAAAATTTTGCAAAAAGGTCCCCCTATTTTAAAAATTTTTCAGTACCGGCCGATATTTAGCCGGTATTACCCACCAATATTTTGAATACCGGCCAATACCGACCGGTACCGACTGATATTTAAACTCGATATAACTGACCCTTTGTTTCATACTAATTTTAGTCCGGTACGAAACGATATTCATATCTTTGATTAGGATTGATTTCAAGGCTTCCAGTTACTTTTTAAATAAAATTTGAGGTTTAAATTCAAAGTTGGATTAGTCCTCTCTTTCAGTCCAATATCATCAATATGAATAATATAGTTGGACATATCAGATCTAATTAAGTACCATACCATCATAATTGTACCAATCACAAAACTAATATGGTAGAATCCGAACTCTAGAACTAAGGAGAAAAAGGAAAACTGAGATTATAACGGGTAAAAAGCCCCAATGCAATTCCATACCATATCTCTTGAAACTGCAGTTTGAAGCAAAAGGTATACAAATACCTTGTTTGAGACACATACAGCCATTCTTTTCATCAAGTTGGATATAAACTATACAACACAAAAACCCAAGTTCTACCTATAAACAGTTCTAAGAATTGTGTACGGCAACTTCTGGGAAACCAATGACATGCCAGGACTTCCCAGCTCCACAATCAACATTTGATCTTCTTTCCTCCTCCAAGTTCCCGCTCATAGAACTCCACAACGCTGCAAAGCTGGGGAGAAAAATAGTGATTGCATCAACAATTTTGGTGATAGAAAGCTGCCAAAGTTCCATTGCAACAATAGTATGGAAGTTAGCAAGTAGACAGTAGCAATGCCAACACTCAAGTCACTCTATCACCCGTGGAAATACAACCTACCAAACAAGACTTCAAATCCTTTCGGCAGTTTTCAGCAGAAAGTTTTATTAGCAGTTCTCTATCCTTTGAACTATGTTATATCTTTTTGAAGTTTTATTTTATAATACGACATACAAACTTAAAAATAAATTGGCCATCCATACTCGATTGTCCAGCAAATGTTGAAACAGAAACATACTCATACAATGCTGAAGAATCTTTATTACTATGCTACAGAAAAACAGTATGAGCAATTAGGTCAGCGTGCAGGTGCAACGCTTGCCTTTTCTTCTTTTGTTAGATGATGTACCAGATAACTACTAGGACCTCTAATTTCACTCGGAACAGAAAATAGCACCCTATTCTTTTAAGCTCAATGGAATCATATCCACAAGAAATAGAATATATGGAAGATTCAGTTATGTCATCCCATTCTAAACTGAACTGAAGCATATGAAACCATGATCCTATTACCAGTCGCTAACTGCGCTTCTTAAATTTTCTAAGGAAACACCTGGACTTGGGCCAAGTATGTTCAGTTTTTGGAGATATAACAAAGAATATCATGTATGATAAAGTCAAGATATTTAAACTGGAACCCATGTGGTCCATAATATGCATGACAATTGACAACCCTTGGATGAAGACAATTTCTCATGGGACCAAGGTCAATGTGGCACAACTCATGGTTAATTACTTTATAGAAACATGAAAATGGAATTAATGATCCTATGGATAAGGTTATCCTCAAATGGGTGACACTAGGAATGTTAATGACTTGTGCCGATGAATGTGCTCAAATATGCAAGTTTAGGAATGTCTTTAAAGCAACATGACAATAGAGTTCCCAATCCAACGGTATAATTCCAACTACCATATGTGCTCCTAGAATCTAAATATATGATTACTGAATTTAAATCTGGTGATTTATGCTCAACAAAAGTTTTTAATTTTTTTTGCACATAACAGTTATCAAGCATCATCTTTCCTATCTTCTTTAGAAACTATTGGAAGACAAACAAAAACAGAATGGAAGATAATAGAAAACAATCTGAGTACAGAAGTAACACTCACATTTTACGACATCAAATAACAGAAAAGCCACAAGTTTCAATCCTCATCACTGTCATAAACAACGGCCATGCGCCGATGGCTTGAAATCTTCCTAGGTGGAGAGTCCTCATCATCTGATTCAATCCCCACTCTCTTGCGACTGCCTCCAGAATCCTTCCTCTTCTGCTTTGGCTGAAATAATTGCAAGATAAAGAACAATGAGGCTCAGCCATATATTTACAAGAAAAGAGATATTAGAAGAACAGCTAAATGGGCAAAAAATGAACTATTAACCTTCAAACATGACCATTACAACAAACAGAAAATGGTGAACATGTGCCTCTCTCAACAATTTTTGCCATTCCTTGCATTGCATCTTCTAGTGACATTAATATAACATCTAATATGGCATTTATGAGAATATTTATTATACACCATATAGCTGATCACTTAATGTAGGGTAGCCTCGAGGTTTGTTTAAAGAACTTTTAACATGGACAAACCAATTGCAACAGACACACAAGTAAGAATAGCAGGCAAAAGGTTTTAGTAAAACAGTATGTCGTCTAGCTGGAAGGGAGTGGTTGGCCACAATTCTATCGGTAAGTTTGAAATATATGTTCAATATTGATTTCTTATACACACCATAAGGAATAAACATCTAGAAATAGCCATTAAAATATGTTAATCTTAAGATTAAGATAATAGCAACTTCAATATATCTCCATTCTTCCTAATTTAGACACATATATCTAAACTTCCAAACATCCAAGTGTTACTGAATAGGGTAAAACTAACTTTTTTAACAATTTCAGTTAAGTATAGAGTTACGTGGCAATATCCACCACGGATCTCCATTGTATTCTACATGTCACATCACCTGGTCAAAATATGGTAAGAGATTAGCTTGCTGATGTGGAAGCAAAAGCCCCATGCAAAATCAGGAAGTTTTACAGAAGCCGCCTATCTAGCCTTAAAAATCCCCAAGAACCCCTTTTTGCTCAATCAAGCATTTCCCAAATATGTGAATATAAAGTTTCCTTAAGTCATATTCCTAGTCAGAATAAATAGTAAAAAGATTGGTAAAGAGAGATTTGGAGCTCAAATACAGACAATAGATTTTAAATCTTTCCATTGAGAGAGAGCTACGTGTATGCATGTGCGAGAGATTGTGAGGCCTCACACCTATCAATGACCAAGTTTAACGTTTGAGAATGAGCCTATCTCACATTAGATGTCAGCATCGGGATGTCTGTAGCTCATCATTTATTTCCCCTCCCAGATAATGTTATAACACGTTTCATGCTTGATGAAGAATTGCATAACTCTTGGAGATTGGGCAACTAAATCTAAGACCTTACTGATGCAAACACACAACCATATACTGATGTTGCTCATTTCTTTTCTTTACCCCACTTTCATACCCCACTTAACCAAAACCACTGATGAAAAAGGAAAAGATTGGAAGTTCAAGATCCTAGGTTTCATCCAACACAACTCTTCCGAGCAACTGTTACACGTACCTAATATGAAAAGAGATGGGGTGGTTAGAGCCACTAAGGAGGTGGTAATGTACGTCAATTGTCATAATGATTTAGTAGGATTGGGAAAATAGCAGCAGCCTCTTCGTCAATGGTCTTAAGGTATCCCCGTTCAATTGTTGAAAGTTTAAGTCAATCAATAACTGTTTTGAATTCAGCTTTAAAAACTAGAATCTAACAGACGTATGGGATCTTAGATTGTGCAAATCTGAACCCCTGGCAGTCTATATAGGAAGAACTTTCCTCTGAAACTTTGTAGATGTGAATATAGGACATACACTACAATGTCAGTAAATTAGAACTTTTTTTCTCTACGTGGCAAATTAATGGAGCTACATACAATATTACAGCCATGAAAGCTGTTCTCAGATAGATCTGTTACAAAACAAAAATGAGGAACTAATTTTGCACCTTTTTTTATTAACAGTTACAACTTACAACAGTTTTAGAGACATCAAAGAATATAGAAATAAAACAGAAAGTGAGATACTTATGAAGGACTGGCAGTACAGTTATTTCCTTTTCATAACTAAATTGAAATATATACTTGTATTCGTTTTCTTAATCAAGATTTTTTAAATAGCTAATCGTGCAAAGATAAAAGAAAATTGATCAATGATTTATTGATTTCTTGTTAAATTTAAGAGCATAGGTTGATATAGCTATTATCAATAAATTAATTTGTTTCTCAGACAGAGCACTGTGGAAAGTAGTTAACTTAAATGCATTGATTTGGAACAACAAAGTGTATGATTGCCTTTCTTTCTGCATTACTAATAGATGTCCTAAGAGAAAGGACAATACCTAGATCAAATTAACACTCGTTGACTGCGGACATTTATGTTAATACCTAATAAATAAGGCAAAGCTTTAAAGGAGGTATTTTATAAAAACTCCTGTCATGGTAGGGAGAAAAAAGGGGATAGTTGCAATATACTGAGACATTGAGCTCGCTTAACTTCTAGAGATTTGAAACCTACCAAGAAAAAGGTTCTCGAAATTTAACAACTGAGGGGATTTAATAAATATCATAATCCCAACATTACTCTTTTAAGTTAACTAAAAGTTTAATTAGGTATGTTACATGTTACATAATTTTCATTGTCTTTCTTTTAGCACAACTATATACTTGCAAATTAAAGAAAATATGTTAAGTTCATTACAAATACATGCAAATAATATGATTTCGTGAATAAGCTAAGAGAAACCGCTATCGTTTCAATTTTAATGACAATTTTCAGTACAATAAGGGTGTTTTTGCAATTTTGTTGCACAATCATGGAATTTTATACCAACCAAACATAAATAGGAGGAAAAGCTGGTTAAATCTCTTGTAAGCAAACAAAAAGATATTTGAAGTCCATAGTTTTGCATTCATGACATCAAAAAAAATCCTTATACCAAAAAATCCGAAAGAATATTCATCTAAATAAACCCAAATTTAACTCCTGTGAAAAAACCTGAAGAAGTAAAATGCATCAGCAATACAGAATAGCAATGCATGCAAATTAGGTATATTCTCTCTAAGTTTACAGAGGATCCAACAACCAATATTTAGAACAGACGGTAAAGCACTTCATACAAAAAAAGAACAAAAACTAGAATGTCCATCCCAAGTCTTCAGGATTTTAGATTGATTTCTCACGGTACCACATACATTCTCAGCTAAAGCAAATATTGCAATGTTTAATAGACTATCATACCTCAGCCTCTTCTTCCTCTGAGGCTCCATCAACTTCTGCCTCTTCTTCATAATGCTCTTCCTCTTCATCCTCTTCTTCATATTCTAATTCTGGTTCCTCAACCCTCTTCCGAGGAGGAGACCTTTCGTCTTCATCCCCATCACTTTCATACTCAGATTCCTCTCTCTCACTATCAGAGAAACTCACTGGGCGCTTTGAGGACTTAGCAGTGGGCAAAGATGGCTTTCGTATAATGTCCTGTCCCTGGTATACACCAGGCAGATTTGTAGACAAGTGCATTGGAAACAATCAAAATGTTAGTTAGAAAATTCTATCCAGGTTACAAAACCTTCTTAGCATTCATAATCCGTTTCTCTGCTCGAGCTTCCATCTCCAAATCTTCCTCAAACCGGTGGCGAGAACGACGGGGGTCAAAATAATCTGGTTCATCATCCTGCTTGAAGGAAAAGAATCAAAATACTAAAAACATTTCAAAAATTTCCATTCAGATGCAGTATGAAGATGAAAATAAAAAACAAGTGACTTTTAATTATGTGATCCAACCTAACTTACAGCACCTTCAAGAAGAAAGGAAGACGAAAAGAATATGAAGGCAATGTAAACAGCAAGCACAGACCTCATCAAGAGCACCCTCCAGGAACCCAGGTGAGAGCTGGCGCCGACGCTCTACTGTTTGAGTATATTTCCGGCTCACCTTTTCCCTCTTTCGGTTAAGAAGAACATTTGCTCTTATTGTCTGACTTTCGGCCTATAATAACACAAGGAAAGCATGAACAGTAAATCAAAAATATCGGTAATGAGATGAATGAAAATATAACCTTCAACAATTTACTACCTTTTCTTTTTCTTCCTTTTCTCTCTCAGGATCAACATCAGTGATGCAGTTCTTAACCTTATAAACCTTCCTATGCCGTGAGTCAACAAGAGCAGTCAATAGCCTATGAGAATTTGACGTCAATGATGACGGCATAAACCTCATCTTACTTAAAATTCTTCCTTGTGATTGAAGAAGGGACTGCAAATATGAATATAGTCAGCCTCCAAACTTGGAGTCAAAGACTGGTGAATTGCAGACATAACATATAAAGAGCATGTCAAAAATCTAGGTCCAACCAGATACTGCACAAGCACCACAACTGAAGGTAAATAGCAACATTGCGAAATTTTCTGTTCCATGAAGTAAAACTCTTCTAATAATAGCAAAATTCATAATTCATCACAATAGTTACAGTAAGAACAATAATTCTACAAGCGTTTGGGGGGTCCAAATCGATGGATAGGATATAAAAAATTTACCATTTTCTCAACAAGCTTTTCTTAGGTGAACAAAACAATTGAACGTTGTTTTAGTATTGAAAGGTGAAGACACTTTTTCCTAAGAAATTCTGGTTTTCCATTTTCCAGTTTCAGATATTATATTTTAGGTTTTTTGTTAAATTCTATAAAAACTCCCAAACAAAATTATGATTTTGTAATTTCCTATCTTTTAAAAGGGAGTAAGGACAAGCTTGTAGGAAAGACAAGCTTCAAAGAGGAATATGACAAATATGGAAGGAAATGTTAACTAATTTCAAATATGGAAGGAAATGTTAACTACTTTGTATAAGTGAACACACCCGCAAGTTAGTTACAGATGAAAATATACCTGTGGCCACAATCTAGCTCAAACAATCATTCTGATTGAGACATACAATCCAATGTATACAGATAAATGTAAAAGCTCTTCCATGTCAAAAAGAAACAAGAAAGTTTCCAGATAAGTATTTTAAAAGCCTAGACAACAAAGAGATATCAATATCAAGGATGTATTCTCTAATCTGAGTGCAAAGGAGGGTCACATCATTTTAACAATACCACAAGCAGTTGCATACCTATTTAGTAAAAGAAATTAATCAGTCCATTAGAAAAGGCCCTCAAATTGCAGCTATCTCCCACAATTGTCAAGCAAACATTGTCCAGAACAATAATTAACCAAGACAGAATATCAGTAATAACAAGAAAAAACCTTCATCAGGCTTCACATATTAGACAGCCAAAATCGTACCACGTATCACAAGAATGTATAAATATATGAAAAACAGAGTGAGAGAGAGAAAGAAACAAAAGTCATTTGAGACTTCACCTTATCGTGACGAAGAAAAAGATGAGTTTGATCATGTTGCGCATCTTGTACAGATATATCGAGAACTTCGTTACCGATTAAGAGCTGTAAACTGCCGTCTGACCATCTAACAAAACGTGCATTGCTTTCAACCTATGCATAGATAGACGGACTACACAATTATCCAACTTGTTAAAGGAAAAGTGAACTATGAAGGGCAAAACCACCTTCACAGATGACATTTTAGCTCAGCTAAGCAACTTAGATCTTAAACTTTTCATACATATCAAATGATGGAAAACAGAAGTAACCACTAACAAAAATTGAAGTAAAAAGACAACTAAGTATCATCCTTCTTAGTTCCCCTCTGAACCTTATTTTCTGTCTCTTGCTCTCTAACTCTCCTCTTGCACTGCCTCTATTTTCAGTTCAGTCCCTAGATTACAAAGCTACTCATAAAGTTGTGAACCCAAGAACGTTAATACTGTCACTAGCACAAAATATGCTCCATATGTTTCATCATGAGATGAGTTCGTTCTCTCAAAACATAATGGTCCTCTTGCAATAAACGAACTGCAGAAACTTAAATAACTGAGTGACTATTAAATGGAATGTAAGACTTGATAAAAAAAAGCTCAACATAGCTTGAAACAACTCTTCCACATGTAAAGAGGAAACGCTGTTTGTCAAAATGATCTGAAATGAAAACCAAGCAAGTTTATTTTTTATCATTTGCAAAGTAAAAGCAGTGATGGTGATTAGTTAACAATGTAGTTCATTAGGCAGTAAACTAAAAGCTCAGGCTACTGCAACTAAAAGCTCGGGCTGTCTGGATGAAAATGAGAATATTTTACCCGTCAGATTTGCAAATTTATATTCAAGCGAGTGTTGATCCATACTTCATAATAAGCTAATTAACAGTGATTCCTCAGGCCCATATGCTACTAATTCACATGACATAACTTAGAAAAACATGAAAAGGTGAGACTCACACAACTTTTCAACGAGATGTATGAAATCCAATATCAGTTATACCATACACCTATTTCTCATTTTTTTACATTGAGAAGTTTTATGAAGCAACAGAACTACATATTTACTCACAGATGTAGTTCCATCAGGATTCCGAACCCTTCTCCATCTCACTATATTATTTTCTAATCTCAGTCGTCTTTTAGCTCCAGATTCATCCGTCACAAATGTTTCCTCTTCCACATACGTCTTAGGATCAAATGGTTTTGGATCGACGCCCATAATGTTGGAAACTTTGACGATATTCATCTGCCAAATAAGTATCAAAATTTCACCATAAGATAGAACAAGTTACCACATAGATCTCTTCAATTAAGACAGTAGAATGTGAACTAAAGTTTTCTTTTTTACTTTTCAACATCAAAAATAGAGCAACAAATATACCAAAAGCATCTGTGAAAAGTCCCTTACTTCACATATACAATCAAGCCATCTTGTAAAACAAAAATGGAATGTGAAGCAAATTTATTTAGGGTTTCAGCAGGAACCCCAATGGAGCTGTAACATAAAACCCAAACACCCCCATATGTGTTGAACCCCCAACTGTACCAAATGGACTTCCCCATGAGACTCAATCAGATACCACTTTTGAAATTTAAAACAGCATTTTCTAAACATATTTTCAAAAACCAAGAGTAGCATTTCAGATTGTGACGCATTGAATAGATTTCTTGTCTCATGATTTCTCACCCAAGAATAACAAAGATATAGTAATGAATACTGAAAACACCATTTACATCAATGACATTGAATATACGCAATCGCAGACGGATGACACAAGAACATACCTTATTTGGAACAGCTGGAGGTGGGCGAAAAGGAAGTTCTATCTCCAAGGGAGGTCCAACTGGCTTCTCTTTAGGTTTAACTTCAACATCCTCTTCTGATTCATATTGAGCATCTTCATCGGCCAGTATATCCTCAGGCCTAAGATTTTTCTCATAGCTCCCTTCTTCCTCAATAGGAGACCGCTAAATGAAGAAGCACCAAGGAATATCCTCAATACTATGAACATGCTCGGCAGCACAAGAATTTATAGAGAAACAGAGATTTCTAAAGAAAACAGAAAAATGCTACCATCCTCGGTATCCAGTACTCACATTCATATCTTGGTCAATGTCATTTTGTACTGTGTATGCTGCCTCCTCTTCGTCATCAGAATCACCAAAAACATCCCGAATCTCTGCAGCTGAGTGTGAAATGTGACCATGATCCTTCTCCACCCCAGGTGACTTACTGTTGTGAAATTAGGTTCAATGATATAAACTGGAGACAGCTCAATCAAGTAATAACTCAAGTAAAATGTGCGTAGTGAAGAAACATTTTTTACAAAAGATGTACAAGAATAAAAAAGTTTGTTTAAACAGAATATTGAGGAAGCAAGTCACCTTGGACTCCTAGCCTGATCAACCTCCTCATCCTCATGGTCGGCATAATGTGGTTCCTCAGATCTCTCAGACCCACTTTCAATAACATCACGTCTTCGACTTGTTACCACTCGGTGTCCAAACTCTTCTTTCTCTTCACTGTCAGTATATTTAGCCTCACTTTCTTCTCTGTGATCACCAACATCTATGTCCTGTGAACTTGGTTCCCTTTCACCCTCACTTTCTCCAGGATCAGGTTCTACCTCCCGCATCTCAACTTCACTCTCGATATCAACATCCTCCTGCTCCTCTACTTCACCCTCAACATCTACTTCCCCTTCACCCTCACCCTCATTTCTCAGCTCTCCCTCAGCTTCATCCTAGAGAAAGCAACATCATAATTAAGAGACAAAATATATCAGGGAAAAAAAGACTGGAATTAACTCCAATTACTTTTCTTTCTTGTACTAACATAGTGATGATGGTCACTATCAAACAGGTAGTGCACAACCAAACACTCTTATAGCGATGTAATGTTGAGAATTCAATCCATGTAAATTTTGATTCATAGTTTCCAATTCCTTGATTGCTTAGATAGTATAATATCATAATAAAAAATGATAATGTCATGCAACCTACGCCAATTTCTTCAACAACATCCTGGCTCATCCAGCTTACTCATTCCAATTCCATTAGTTCAAACTTACAACAAGAAAACAAAAACCAGCATGAAAGTAAACTCAAATCTACTAGCTCTGAAAGCAAGCAGCCAAACTCAAACCATGCAATAGAACCACACAAGAATAGTCTCTCCACTTGCAGAAGAGATTCCTTTCAAAAATTTTAGACCTTGTGGGACCCAATTGGGACTCCCACACAGCCTCCAACCTGCTGCATATTGAGACCTGATATGGAGATTTATAATCCTGCCGAAAATCAATTTCCCCAAAAACAAAACAACGCAATCAAGCCAAATGTATCACAGCGAAGCCGAAGGAACGCAATTAACACAGTATTTCCCAATTCTCCGAAACAATCGATCAAAGGCTCAATCTTTCCCTCTCAAATCGGAAAAATCAACCCTAGGAAAAACACTCACATTCCCAAATCCTCGACATACCATAGAAATCAAACCCCAAAATCACACATATATGAAGTAACAACATCATAAACACGAACACGGACACGAACAAGCACTGAAAAGAAGAAGGGAAACGAGAATGGGGGTGGAAATAGGGGGTTACAGAGGCATAATTGGGCTGGGGATTGGATTCGTGCTCGGAATCGATCTCTTCCTCTTCTTCGGACTGATCGCCGAAGAGGTTCTGCATCATCTGGTGCCTCTTCTCCTCACCCCCCATCTCTCTCTCCCAGCGATTAACTGCGATGCTGAACGAATTCGAGAGCACCGAGTATGGCACACAATCTCTCCCTACTCGCCACTTTGTACGTTTTAACTGTGTGAATGACGTGTTTGGTTCTCTTCTTTTGAGAATTTCCGAATCTTTGACACGTTAAGACTTGTGATTTACTTTCGAACAAAACAAATGATAAATGAAGGGAAATTTTAATTTTATACCTATTAAGACTCGCCTCTTCTTTTTTCATTCTTATAAAAAAAAAAAAAGAGGGTATCTTGAAGAGTTTAGGATGGAATGGAATGAAATGGTAATTAATGGAATATAATAAAATGGAGTGGAAAGAAATGAAATGAAATGGATCACTCCATTGTTTGAAAGTTTAATAAATTAAGAGAGAGACTCCTTTAACCATTGTTTGGAAGTGATACCAAAAATGAATGGAATGGAATGACTTATAATATTTTTTTCTAAAATTACCCTTGTAATAAAATATGCATAGTTGCTATGAAACACATAACACATAATAAGCGCACGTCCATCGATAAACAAAGAAGACGACACCAGCATCTATAAAAATTTCTGATTTCTTCACATACAAAAAGTGTCAAGAAGATAAACACAGAAGAATAGTCGATGCTTACCTGATGGAACGAAGGCAGATGACCTTAGTAGCTGTGGAGGAAAACATTCGTCAATGGAAGAAGCCAGTTGAAGGAGAAACACAATGGACGTAGTAACATGTAGCCGCGTAGGTATTTGTTGGACTGGGGTTGTAATTTCATTAATTTTTTTAGGATATTTTTGTCATTAAATTAAGGTTTAGAAGGCAAGCCATGCCATTCCATCCCTGACCCCCCAATTTGGGAGGTCACAAAATATTGGATTTTGGATGGCAAATGATGGCTTCCAAAGCCATTAATTGTCATTCCATCCTGTTTCAAAATAGACTCCCAAACAATGGCCTGAGTCATTTGGGTCATTCCATTCCATTTCCTTCCATCCCTCCACCCACATCCAAACATACCCTAAGGGCTTCTTTACTTTTTGAATTTTTATTTTTAATTTTTTAATTCAATAAAATTGTTTGAAAATTTTTATTTTTAGTTTTATTTCTGTTTTTTGTCATAGAATTTAATATCAACTAAACATATAATAAGAATTATAAATAATTTAATTTAATATCATAAATTGAATTATTTGATATTAATTATTAATGAGAATTATGAATAAATTAATTTTTATAATTAATTTTTTATTTCAAATTTAAAATATATTTGAAATATATAATTTTCAAATATAATTTTCTTTAAAAATTTAGAATATATATTGAAAAAATATTAATTAAAATTAAAATTTGATTATTATGTTATTTATTTTAATAAAATTTAATAGTTTTATTAATAATTTATCAATAAAAATTATATAAGATATTAAATTATTTTATTTACAAAAACAAATTTATTTTCTAATTTATTCTGTATGTAAATATTATCAATAATAAAATATTTTTTTTCTTTTACTTAATTTAAAAAATATATTTTTTATTTATAAATATCTTATTATATTTAAAAAAAGACTAAAAATGACCTGCCATTACGTGATAATGAATCTGGCACAACCACCAACATTTTCTCGTATGTAATTGACGAGACATGAAAGGAAAACTAAGGGGGTGCTTGGTTGGGGGTAATGGAAAAAAATGTATGGGAATGGAGTGAAAACTTGTGTTTGGCATCAAACTATCATTGAAGGGGTAACATTTTCATTACCCACTTCTTGGCAATCCTCCATTCCCCTAGTAATTGAGAGGAATGGGAATCATTGATTTTTTCTCCTCTTACAAGGGCTTTATGTAACTAATTAATAATATTTTAATTAATTACATTATATTTAATTAAAATATTAT